>BMAO01036813.1:0-27497 GCA_019973975.1 Trichonephila clavata
AATGTTTTGATAGACTGCATTTAAGGTTATATGTGACGAAGTTTCTTATCTGTATATATATCTTATGCATACTGAAATTTCTACTTGACATTCTTGGTGAAGGATGTTTGATAAGGAAGTACGTGTTTATTTATCACTGTTTTAATGAACTGTTATAATTTTAAAGGTATTGTTTACAGTTTAGAGGTAAATTGAAATATATTTCCGAATAGACATAATACGAAATAAATTAAGACAAATAGAAAATAATTCTCTGTTACTTAGCGATTGTTACATTAATTTGAATTTTATTAGGTAGGTTTGAAGTTTAAAATTGATGATAAAATTAATTATATATATGATTTTAAGTATACATATTATACAAAAATTTAAGACAAAAGTTTCTATTACGTTAGTTACAATTAAAATAATAATTTTGAGGGGGGGGATATAATTTATTGCAAAACATTTCCCATAAGAAGTTTTCATATAAATAATTTGAGAATATAAATCTCGGGAGTCGACAGACTTTAATTCGTATAGTTATTGTAGCTCTTTAAGTAGTTCTTTTTCTGCTAAGCAGTTCACATTTATCGAATTTAAACGATACTTAATTATTAATACAATGTTTATTAAAATTAAAAAATAACAAAATTTAGCAATTTAAATAAAGGAAAAAATTTTATTAGCTATACTTTGTTTTGCATTATTGTTTTATCTTAACAATAATTTTAAAAAAATGAAGGAAAAACCTTTTTATATTGCTGTATAGATCCGTGTATAAGCCGATAATGTTATGAACTCCTTTTAAAGGGAAATTAAGGGGGCTTTTGTATATACATCCACGAATCTCACTTAACAGATAGAGTAGGAAATTTTTTTTTAAATATTTTTGTTAGTCTTGCGTAAGAGAGAGTTTAATCTTTTAACTTAGTGGGTGTTTTTAATGGAGCTTATATTCTTAAAGAAGCGGTGGGGAGATTCAAAAATTCTTCAAAGTTAGTACCAGAATTCGAGTTTGCTACTAGTTCGTAAAATCCACATTAACTCACTGATGTCTGAATGCATATAACTACCATGCAGTGAAATTTTCCACCAGGACGTGAAATATAGGTCCCCACTCATTTTCCAAGCAAACAATAATGGTGCATTAGTAGGATTAGCTCTGATAGTGTACAATATAACTAATGAATTTTAAAATACGATAGTTTCCAATAGGGTTATTAGTTATAAAAATAATATAGTTGACTTTTTATTTTACAGCAATTTGATTGGAAAATAATTCAACAGTTTTACCTGCTTTCCTGCATTTTCGCTTTCATAGCGACAGGTTAAAAAATTACAGTTACGGAGGGGGGTGTGACCCAATGTAATAAAGGGACACGCGGGAAAGAGGTTTTTAACTAAGTTCACTTGTTCATTAGACATAAACATTTATTCACATAACTAGAGAAATAAAATTTAGAATAGAATTGAAAGGGATCGGAGTGCATGCTCGTACGTTCTTACAGTTCCAAAGCTTGGCCATCACTGAAGATTGTTCTATCCGCTAGAGGGCACGAAAGTCTTTCTACTGTTAATATGGGAGGAGTCTAAAAAAAAGGGTTTAAACAGTAACTTTTTTTAAAAAAAATTGTTTATGTATTTATTTTGAATTTTAAACAAATTTTTGAAGAATATGCATATTTTCGACTTATATTCGGAAATATACAGTAATTAAAAGTAATAAAATTTTAAAGATGTCTTTATAAATATAAAATTCTTAAATAAATGTAAATTAAAATATATTCACTTCGCAGCAATTAGCTTCAAATTGCCAATATCGGAAATGCAAACTTAAAATATCATTAGGAGAAAAAGACAAAAATATTTTCAAGTCATTCCATTTATTGTGAATTTACTTGATGTGTGTTACCACAAACCTAATTTTATTTTTAGGGTGTAAACACAAAGAGCAAATAACATCCGTTCCACCAGAAATCGAATGTCCACATAAAAGAAATAAGGAAAGAATGTTGGCAAGACAGACAGATACGAGAATTCAATGAATTTCCTTCGAGCCAAAGGAAAGAAGGGACTAGCTGGAAGGAAATTGCTACATCTTCCCTTAGATGGACAAGCAGATGATTATATCAATTGAAAGAGGGAACAGAAGTAAATGGGAGGCCAATTGAACTTCCTTAAAGCAAAATTACAGAACTTTTGTCGCTAAAGGCTCTTTTCTCGTAGCATTTCACCCGTTCAGTGACAAATCCAATTGGACTTGAATTCTAGTGAATCATTTTATAGGCACTGAGACAATGTTCAGTGACAGTTTAAATTTCCTGGCGCATTTAATCTGACATAGGAGTTCTCTGACTATGGCTGAATATTATTTGAAGAGGCATATTGGAGAAAAAGATTTTTTATGGTGGATATATATGCATAAATTCATTCATATTATATCAAAGTGGAATAGTATGTGGAATTGTAGTTTTCTATAAATTTTAGCTATTTAATACTACAGCTGATATGGGAAGCGGGTAAGTATTGTGATATCACTCCGCATTATTTAAATTTTCTGGAAAAGTTACAAATTTTTGAATAACATTAATATGAATATGCTTTTTTAATATAAATTTTAGAATATGCTAGAAAGTATGTTTATAAAGTCAAAGTAACCAGAATCATTGAGTAATGGACTCATAAGCAATAACTAGCAGATTCGGTTTACGCAATTTCAAATAGCAGTAGAATCACATAACAGAAACTGTTGTGCTCGAAAATGTCAAGAGTCCTTTCACATGAGTCAACTTGTACTGCCCAAGTTAAGGAGCATACACGTCGAGATCTAGTTTTAAATTGAAATCACTTGGGTCACTTCGCATGTGGTCAACTGTCACTCCTTGCTGTGTCACTCCCAGATGTGTCACTCCCTGCTGTGTCAGATCTTGCTGTGTCACTCCCTCAAGCACTGGAGAACGACATTCTTATCCCAACTAATTGACTCCACTAAATAATTATTCTAGAAGCTATGCTCTTCACACTTGGTTACTTGTGTATTGAAAATGAAGAAAGTGTTTTGTTTTCCTTTTTCGAACTCTATCTTGTATCGATGAGTCCGGCACTCATTTGTGCACGCGTGCGAAAAGAATTATCTCCTCCCTTCACACTTGAGTGATGACAGAAAACGAGTTGACCGGCACAAAGTCTCCTCGTGTGAAACCAGCCTTACGCTTAATACCTTCCGCAATTGCCATCGCTGCAGTCAAAATCGGCGTCAACGTTTCAGCCTTACAAAGATTTAAATTTTGTTCTTAATAGATTAATGAGAATACATTATATTTACATGGTTAAGTAACTTCTAACTAGAATTATTTCCCTTATAGGTTTCATTTTTTCACGCGTTTGATTTACTAAATTAAATTTAGATTAAAGAATTCTAAATACTTGCTTATATTTTTAATTATCTTTCCATACACCCCATGATTTTAAAAATGAAGAAAATACTGTGAGTAATCTAAATGAAGTAAGTAATATATGGTCCTAAGCAAAAAAAATTCCAAATATCTTCAAAGCTAAACTGTTTTAGAATTGAAATTTAGAAAAAATGTGGAAATAATTTTCAAACATTTCTACACTCACAAAAAAAATTTGAGTTACATATTGTTTTATAACTGAATGAAATGTAATATTAGTTAATCAGAACATTAACTCGATGTGATTTTAGTTTCTGTAATTCATCAAAAATTGCACCAAATCTATGCACCATTCTTAAGAATTATGGAAGTTAGAAGGAGCGTCTCTTGTTTATTTATTTATGTGTTTGGCCATTAAATTTATTAGATCTAAATTTCTCCAGTTTGGGACAGGGACAGGTTTCATTCACACCAGAGGATTTATTTTCAAAATTTTCAGACCTTTGCGTTGGAATACAAAGAGACAATCAGAAACGTTCAAAGAAACTTACAAATAATAAATATAACAATCAATAAGCAAAAAAAAAAAATTTTTTTTTTGCTTAAAACATTTACAATAGTTTTATTAAAAAAAGAGAAAACTTTTGGTGTCGGGATGGAGTATAAAATATAGTAACATTGTGATGATTTTCATTAGGGCATTTTCAAATAGAGCAAAGAGAGGATGTAAATACCAAAGGTTGCAGATTTCTTGCAAGAAAACTTTGAAAAAACCCGTCTAAATCAAAGAAAGAAAATTATTTCAACTGATTCACAAAAGCTTATGGTTATACCTGTAAGAGATTACATCAAAGCAAGATAAAATCTTGGTGCAACTTTTCGCATTGAAGATTCACATAAGCTTATGGTTATACCCTGTAAAAGCTTTCAAGCAATTTGTAGTCTTGACGTCACATTTTGGCACAAAGGCGTGACAATGCATTATCAACAAGTAAGATAAAGTCTTGATGTCACATTTTAGCGGATGGAGTATAAAATATAGTAACATTGTGATGATTTTCATTAGGGCCTTTTCAAATAGAGCAAAGAGAAGATGTAAAACCAAAGGTTGCAGATTTCTTGCAAGAAAACTGAAAAAACCCGTCTAAATCAAAGAAAGAAAATTATTTCAACTGATTCACAAAAGCTTATGGTTATACCTGTAAGAGATTACATCAAAGCAAGATAAAATCTTGGTGCAACTTTTCGCATTGAAGATTCACATAAGCTTATGGTTATACCCTGTAAAAGCTTTCAAGCAATTTGTAGTCTTGACGTCACATTTTGGCACAAAGGCGTGACAATGCATAATCAACAAGTAAGATAAACTATGTCACATTTACGATATATAAAATATAGTAAATGTGATGATTTCATTACTTTCAAATAGAGCAAAGAGAGGATTAAAACAAAGGAGATTTTGCAAGAAAACTTTAAAAACGTCTAAATCAAGAAAGAAATATTCAACTGATCACAAAAGCTTATGGTTATACTGTAAGAGATTACATCAAAGCAGATAAAATCTTGGTGCAACTTTTCGCATTGAAGATTCACATAAGCTTATGGTTATACCCTGTAAAAGCTTTCAAGCAATTTGTAGTCTTGACGTCACATTTTGGCACAAAGGCGTGACAATGCATTATCAACAAGTAAGATAAAGTCTTGATGTCACATTTTAGCGCAAAGACATGACAATACACATCAACAATTATTTACGAATTCTTTTTTTAATACAATGTTAGCTTTTGCTTAGCATCATTCATCTACTATAGTAAACGTATTGACTGTTCCCGTGAAGCAAATTTATAGAACCTTTGATATTCTATTTACATCTTCCGTGAATTAAACTTTGTGAACTATGGAATACTTTTTTATTGGAATATTTACCTTTCAATTAATAATATTTTTCTTTGCTAATTAAATTACCTATATCAGCGTTATTATCTAAATTACAGTTTCAAAATTTTCTATAAAATTAGATTTCACAATATATGAAAACCTTTCTACATGTGCAGTAGTTCCAAATAATTAGTTTTAACATATTAAGAACAATAATAAATAAATTAAATTTTTGATTAACTAGTTTTAACATATTAATAACAATAATAGATAAATTTAAATTTCTAATTAACTTAAAAACATTTTCTAAGAAAAATACACTAAAAAATTAGGTTTTTGGCAGTAAATTACACAGATATTACATGTAAAATTTTATCATGTATGTTACACACATGTAATATAATTTTAATAATTAACACAATTATTTTATAGAGACTCATCAATGATTTCATGCATACTTTATTTATTAACATATTTTTCATCAATATTGCACTCCCTGCCCAAACAATTTTCCCTGAGACCCTTACTTCAAAAGAAGAGCCTCAAAAATATATATTCATCTTTTAAGCTACCTTCAAAAGATATCGGAATTTAATCATAGTGTATATCATACATGGATAAATGTATCTGCTATAAAGTGCAGTAACACTGTCTCGATTCTGTGTGTTGTCAACAACGTTTTAAATTTCGAATCTGCCTTCAGGAGTGCTGACATTGGAGGAAAATAGTTTTTATTTTGAAGGGGCGTTACGCATCCAAGATTTCGGGGTATTTGACACTTCCGGAATATTATTTCGGAGAGTGTCAAAAAGCTCAAAACCGTCAAGGGAACGCCAATCCATAGAGTCAATGTTTACTGCGAATAACAGCCTACGCCAAAATCTGAAAAGGTGGATAAAAATATGTCGCTGGATCAAAGACAGAATGCATTTTTGGAAAGATAGAACGCATTTCTCTGGAAAGATAAAACTGAGCGACATCTTGCATCGGCTAAATAATTTTTAAATAACATACATTTACTTCAATAGGATGAAATATAATTATTGGAATAGAATTTTGGAGTAGATACATTTTCAATTTTGACAGAAATAACAATGGGGAACAGGGTAATTTTAAAGTTTCGTACCAAATGTCAGAAAATCATAGATATTTAGAGAATTTAAAGTGTAATTATGTCCAAAAGAGAGCAAATACTTAAGTAAATAAGCAAATAATAATTGGATTTTATTCCAGTACATCTTTTAAAACCAAATTGAAGGTGTCAAAAGTTTACACATTAAGTACAGTGATAAAAGTTTTCAAAAAATATGAAAGTATATGATTCTGTCTCAGTGCACAACGTACACCACTGCATCGCGGTGTGGGGGGGGGCAGGATTTTAGGGAGTCCAAAGCCTGATTGACGCCAAGTACGGCCTGGGGCCCAAAGCCTGACTTTGCAGGGAGCCCTAATAATCTCCGTTACATCACTGTTCTGTCTTCATAAAATATATTTATGTGTTATTTTAAATAAAATATCTAAAATTAATCTGAAAATTAAAGCATAATGATTTAATAATGATCCAATTGAATTCATTTTCATTTACATTTTAAAAATTTCATTACTTTTTGCCTGTTTTATGAGTGTTTTCGATAATTTTTTCTTATTTAAATGGCATATTTTAATGCTCACTGTTATTCTTTAACTGTCATTCATAGAATATAGCATTTTCAAAATAACATCGCCATTTTACTGTTTCTAGAAACATGTTCCAACGAAGAAAATTAGTTTTATTTTAAATAACTTATGTAATATTCGCGTATTTATTAATATATAGTATACGCACATTTATTATTATATAGTATGTTTATATGTATTATTAATTTTTTTTTCTATATTAAATGCTCTGGGAGTCAAAGTTTGTATTTATTACACTATTTTTTTTTTTTTAGAATTAATATTTCTATTAGATGTACCTGAAAGATCTGCCCGTTTCGATTACAATAAGTTTCTTCAAGTATACGCATAAATAGCTGATTTCTTTTTCTCACTGAATATATACAAATTGACTTAGCAAATGAACTAAAACTAAGGTGGTTCATGTTAGTATTATACGAAGCACGATTATGAATCCATGACCATTGATAAAGTTCATTTACGCCACTGTACGCCTTGTACGAATTCCAACAAGAAAGAAATGCTACAGAAGCGTGTAGAAAAATTTATTTAATTAATTAACTTATTCAAATAAATAAGTGTTTGATGAAGGTACAGTTTCTTAGAGAACATGCAGAAGATGGTTCGAAAAATTTCAAGGGGATTATTTCGACCTCTCTGATAAACGCAGCTCTATCCCAGAACAAAATCCTTTTTTGGCAAAATCTGAGATTGCGGAAAGGCTTGATTCAGCTAAAACAAAACACTCCGTACCATATTTGTAAGTTAAGATTGGTGAGGAAATATTCGAGAAAAGTACCACATAAATAAAGTGAGAAGAATTTGAGTGATTGTTTCTTCATATACACATCTCTCCTTTCACGGAATAAAAGTTAACCCTTTTTCAAACGGATGATAACTGGAGTTGAAAAGTGGATAATCTATTGAAAACATTGTAAGAAAAGGGGCATATTGTGAACCCGTAAAACCTACCCCCTCCACTTCTAAATTGAAGTTGAGCCTGAGAAAGAGAATGTTGTGTATGTGGTTGGATATTCGAACACTAATACATTTTGAGCCATTGGAATCGAACGAAAATCTCAATTCAGAGAGGTACTACCAGCAATTGGATAATTTAAAAACAGCACTCCTAGAAAAGAAGCTGGAAATGTCACTTATTTAGGACTTCATATTCATCCATGATAATGTCTGGTACTTGGTTTGGGAACTCGTCAGGAATTCGCAGAGTTGGCCCAAGGAAACTGTCGAATCCATTCTACTTCCCAAACCTTGAACCTTCCGATTATCAATTGTTTTTTCCTTACAAAATTTTTTACTGAACAAAAAATTCAGAAGCGAAGATGATGTTAGACAAGCATTGGTTCAACTTTTCACTTCTAAAAGTAAGATATTTTTTTTAAAAATGGGATAAACCAAATAAAAATCACGCTAGGCATTTGTGTTATTCAATAAAGTTTATTCAATATATGACAAATTTTTTTTGTTCTAAAAATAGGCAGAAATATCCGGTGGACTCAATAAAACTTCTGGTCCTGATATTTTTTATCCTGGCTAAATAATGAAAAAATAATATTCTTGTCACATATTCGTCTTTTTTTATTTTACATTTATTTATATTTCACCTTTAATGTTTTTCTGTTTGACTTTTGTCCTTTGCATTTGATCAATTTTGTCACATATTGCCGCGACCCTATTTTTACCTTTTTTTCTTCGTTTTTTCCACTCTTGATGGAAAATTAATTTTTATTTCTTGTATGATTATTTTCTGTTATGCCGATTATACTTCTCCCAAGGAGTTCATATTAATTTTCTGTAGTAATTAAGGATCATATAGGGAAAAAAACTATAATAAGCTTCCTCTTCTATTTACATGTTTAATGATGTTCTAATATATAGCCGAAATTAGTTTTGAAGTTACCTAGAAAGTTTAATTGCACTTCCTCATATAGTACGAATCTGTACTTGGGCGAAATTTCGAGTTCGTGTATTAATTTAGATGTAATTTACATAAATCTACTTATACTGCATTAATTATTATTCTATTTGCCCTATGATGAGCCGTTACATTTAATCATAAGTTTGTAATTCAAATAAATAAAACTTAATTAGAGTTTTTAGATCTAGCATCTAAGCTTCAAGATCTGGACTTTTGGAATATTTAATTAAAAAAATAAGTCACGCATGTTATTTTGTCTAAAAAGTAATGAGGTCTTGACCAAAAACTGTACTAAAAATTAAATTTCTCCATGTATTATTTCTGAAGAATATTGATGTACGCAAATATCTACAAATTCCGCAACTGTTAGAGCTAAAGAAAGTTGATCTAACTTTTACCAAAGAAGAAGACACTGCTAACATTTTCCTTAAGTGACATTTTTTTTTTCTTTTTTCATCCGAAGATTACCAGAGTGAAAACCAGATCCCTCTGATTCACAAATCACACCTTAAACATTTCTCATTCAGTGCCGAGTACAGTCGCTTACTTGTACCGTTAATGATCTCCCTGGTCTTACAGAACGCTGGTATTGCAGACCAGGAAATTACAAAGGTCATTCATAACAACTAAATCCGGAGAAATGATGAGTTAAAGCGACAAGGGAAATCGAGTAACCGGGTAGTTTACGAAGTTACTACGGGAAGACGGAGCCTACCTCTTTTCCGCTCTCAGATAATCTATCCTACCTTACCCCCAGGGTGAGCATGAAGCTCTAGTACATTTATTTTTATTCTAGTACGTTCTCCTCTTAATGATGCTCCCATTTCCACACCGAGAAGAATAAATGATAAGGGTGGAGGAATAAGAGCTATGTAATACTAATGCTGCTAGTTAAAATCATTAGGTTTGATTGCAAGGCTTATTTTAAGCCAGTATTTGTACTGGAGTAAATTTCATGTGGAAAATAATTTTGCAAAAAAAATATCCTGATTACAAATACATTATACAACAAAATTGCATTACAAAAATTCATGAGTTGCTTTAATTGTTCAGTTATAGTTTGTAAAAAATATCTATCAGTCGATTTCTATAGAAAATATGTTTTCAAAACAATAGAAACACTCTTACAATAGTGACAAGCAAAAAATAAAGATATATTTAAGATATAAAATTTGGGAGTAATTTTAGATTATTTGGGGAAGATTTAAAGAGCTAATGGATTTCAATTAATTTCCAGATTAATTTTATTTTTGTCTCGAATAACAAAAATATAAAAATGATGGCAACAAGAAATGAGTTGGCTTGATTTCAATCAGCATTGCTACTGGAATAATTAGGGTTGTTGCCAATTTCCTAATTTGTACTCAAAGATGAAACTTCAGAGAATGATGTTTGATTTATATCCTTATAATATACTTTTTATCTTTTTTAATATATTCTTTATTTTTTAATATTCTTTTATCTTTAGTATTATACTCTTTATCTTTTTAATATTCTTTTTATCATTTTAATATACTTTTTATCTTTTTTATTATACTTTTTATCTTTTTAATATATTTTATATTGATCAGTTTAACACACACAGTGAAATTAGTTTTTACAATTTATGATATGAATCATATATTACTGGATTCAGAGATCACGTTCCGAAATATTACTATAACTAACACTCAAAAAAATTAAATTTCGTTAGATATTAAATTACTTATAAACTTCCATTGAAAAATATCATTCTTTATCATTATAAAAACATTTATACTTTAACTGTAAGTTTCTTACAATCATTATTTATTATTATGTTATGTAGTATTCGATTTCAAAATCTAATAATATCTTACTATAAAAGCGGACATACTTAAAGAAGTAAATTATGAATATTTAAACATTGATGTGAAAAAATAAAAATAATTTATAAAGGGAATTATGCCTAGTACTGAACTTACTAGAGAAAAAATGTTCAGAGATTTACACGAACATATTTTACTAGTAAAACTTATGTAACACCTTTTGATGAACACTCTTACAAAGTGTTCATGTAAGCTACAAAATATACTTTCTCCAGCAGAATTATATAAGCACTCACCAGAAAATTACATGTATTCATCAGTTAAAAATAAATCAAGTTCTCTTATACACAGACATCAAAAAAAGGTTGCCTTCACGTGATGTGAACGAATCTTAAATTAAGAATACATTTCCAAGTTGGAAAAAAACCTATGTATTGTGTGATTTCACAATAAAACAGTACATTTTGTTAAAATGCTCATCTCCATACCGAATCAATCTACATTCCTTTGTACAGGATAAAAAACACCATGAAAGGAGGGACTATTTTACTGAAACTAAACTGCGTAAAGCTTAATAGCAGATAACTAAATGATTTGAAATTCAAGGTTGTAGGACCCACCAATAGCCAGCAATTGCATATAAGAGTTAGAATTAGTAATTGGTAAAACCCCCCTGGTGGTAATGCTTGCCTCCATTCATAGATGAGGGGAAGGGGTGTTAAATAATTGTACCCTCATCTTGCGATACATCCTGCCAGGCATTTATCAGTTGTTACTTTAGATAAAATATGCACATTTGTGAAATAATTTTGAATTTTAAGCACTTAATACTTGCATAAGGCACGCGCCAACTGGACCAGGGCATCGGGAAGGGCGTCATCTTGTTCTCAATGAGATCATGATCCGAATAATTTCAATCGTCAGATATTATTTTCGAACCACAAAGAGGCAAGATTTCCTTATTGTGTAAAGCCTATCCTCCGTGTCTAGGCCTATGTTTACCACAAACATGTACCATTGCGGCGGTCTCCAGCAAAGGACCTGTTTCCTGTTAACGAACTAGTGTTGTCTCAATGGTCATGAAATTTCGCATGGGAAAATGACTGAGACCGGACACACCGACACGAATGTTCTAAGGCAAGTCAACCATTGACTTCCTTTTTTACAGCCGACAGAGAAGAGACCGACGTAGTTTCCCTGGCCAGTCTCTGACTTCAAAGTCCACCACGTGAGAGGTGATTAGGACCAATAGCCGAATAATAATTCTTGCACATACAAACAGAAATGATTCTGCCTCACGTGTCACTTTTTTGGGCGTTTCGTATTCCACCTTTTAAAAGAAACCAAAAGTGGAAACCCAGACTCTCGATAAGTTAAAAAGCTTCACAGACGCTAAAGAGACAATTCTAAAAGCTTCAAAACTCTATGACGCCCCAACATACTCCAACGGACTCTCTCTTCGATTGAATCTAAATTCACTTGGACTCTCTCAGACCTACAGTGACCTATCAAGGCCCACACCTACGAGCATCCTAATTTCGTTCTAACGCAGCATTTCACAGGATTGACCCATCCTCAATAGCACTGCACCTTACCAGTGGCATCACCTCATTTAGACGAAAGGTGGCAATTGAGTTGCTTTGTTCTTAGATTTCTAAGATTGTAGCCATGCACATTTGTTGCGGTTTACCGTTTGCGAGAGTATTTGACGACGTAATCTATATACCGTTTACTGAAGAGGCAACAGGTGGTCTAAGGGCAACTTGTCTAAAAAGGCAACAGGTGGGGCCTACTTTTGCATAGGACCCAGGGCCACAAGAAGTCTTAAGACTTAATTGTGGATATTCTTAAAATATAACTTTATATAAAAATTGGATCGTTTTACTACCTAAAAATGCACTCTAAATTTACAAGAGACTCGTTAAAATAAGGTGAGACTACATCAAAAAAATTTTCACTTCTTATTTGTCTTGGTAAATTACAAAAAGCTGCATCAATGAAGAGAATGTGGTCCAGTTAAGAGTTGATTTTTAGTGGCTAAAACTATTGATCCTGACTATTATTAATACGCTCCCTAAGAACTAAAGTTATATCATATTTAAATTTTAAAAAAGTAAAACCCGGTGTCAAAAACAATATTGAAAAAATATAATAATTTATTATTTTCATTACAAATTTATATGCTTATTTATCTGAAAAAAAATCAATCAAAAAATTTGAATTATTATTAACCAAAAAATAAGGACTTTGTAAATGAATTCCTGTACTTTACCTTAACATATTTAATTACAAAGTTACAAACACTTTTAAAGCGAATTTCGAAATGTTTAACGCTCCATTTGACTGTGCTGTGCTACTAAACAATTGGGAAGCATGTCAGCTGGAGCATTTCAAGCATACCTGCTTCTATGCCTTTTCTCTATACAAAATACTACTCAAATATTCTGAAAGTCATTGATAGATGGCATTCTATAATAATTTCGAATGATTAATTCCTTTATGGGAGGAGAAAATTTCCTAGGCATCTTCGGATTTTGTAATTTTAAAGTTTCACTAATTAAATATCCTCTCACAAATTCTTCACAGAAAATTCCTCTGAACGGAAATTAAATTCGATTCTTGGAGGCTGGTATTCAGTTTCATTCAACTTAAATGGCTTCTCCCATTCTATACAAATTTAGTTTCGTAATTAAATTTTTCCCGATTCCATCATCTGAACTATAGTCTATTCCACGCCAATGATCATATGGCAGAGATTTTACAGATTAAATGAGCAACTGAGGATTTTTGCTTTGACATATTTAAACTCATTTTACAATACCTATAATTATAATGGGAATTCTAAAATTTTTTTCAGTAGCAACCACGAAAAAGTTACTACTGTTTAAGGGGGCATACTACCTTTGACCCTTCTGAAAGTCGAATTTTCAAAAACATTTTTAAAAAATTAATATAGATTGTTAAGAACGTTTTAAAGCAAATCTCGTGGAAATATGACAATAATTATGCTCTCAGCACTAAAAAATGTAAATGTCAAAAAATACTTGACCTTTTGAAAAATGTAAAGAAATAGATCTTTCGTTAGGTTCCTGTTTGGAATTTTTTTATTTGTTATTTGTTTCATCAGTATCTCGCAGTTAGAAACAGCATGAGATCTGTTGGTGACTCGTATTTATAAATACCGGTCAAGTGATGAGGTTGACAACTCAATTTTACAGCTTAGAATTACTGACCGAAATATCTGCATACTACGAAACAATTGATATTGGATTAAAATGAAGCAACATTGATATTTGATGATGGACTAGCTTATCGCTTAGATATTATGAAAATTCCAGGTTTTAAAATAAATATTTTTTCTGTTATTTCCGATTTTCAGGTATGAATAACGGGAGAGGAAATTGTCTATATCTCTCACAAAAAAGGCTCCTAAGAAACTGAGAATGAGAAAAAATATGCAGGAACACTTTATGGAAAAAGAAGCCTCAATATATGAATTGGATACATTTTAAGTGTAAAAAGATTTATTTTAATGCAAAAAAATTTTAAACAATCTTTGAACTTGATTTTCTCAGTATTTCTAAACTTCCCACAAGATTTTTAAAAAAAGTATGAGTTGCAGAGCTATGATATATTTTATATATATTATTTCATATAAATATATTTGTATACCTCAATTTTTGGATGGGATCAGTAGAATTTATTTTGTAATATGATAAATATTAAAAAAGTAGGAGTATAAATTTTTAAAAATTTCTTTTAATATAAAAAAACAGAAAGAAAGCTTTTTAGTTTTTAATGTTTTTGTATTCACACTTTATACCATTTAAAAAAATACAATAATTCTATAGCACAACTTTTTCTTTTATTTTAAACTTTGTACTTTACTGCATGAACTGTTAAAAATTCAGATTAAAAGCAGAAGAATTTAATTGTTTATGAGGAATCGATAAAGTACGTCAAAATGTGCAATATATAGACTCCGCAAGGTACTACACCCCCCCCCCCTTTAAAAAGACTTATGTTACCCAACAAAATAACGCTTTATAAAAGGTTTAATTCCAAATCATGTAGCCAAAAAGTATTTCTGATACAATTCATTTTTATTTGATGAAATAAATATTACATATATCGTTGAAATGTACTTTACACTCATGCCTAATATAGAAACAGCTATTTCGAAAATACCCAACGTTTCTTTATTAATTATATTAATATTCTAAGGTTATAAATTAGGTACCGTATGTATTTTCGAACATGAGTCCATTCATGTATAAACGGAGAATGCAATTTTTCTTCACGTTTATTTAAAATTCAAAACCCATAAATAAGCCCAATTTAGAGGGTACAAATCCTGTAATTTTTAAATATATCGCCATAAGAGCGAAACTGCTGCTGAACTAAAGGATTATTTTCCAAATGAATTGTTAATAAGTAAAACGCCAGACGATGGTCTTACTTCTGGTAATCCTATATGAATCTAACATATTTTTCCATTAATTTGTTATCTGGTACACTGTATTTGTCATACTTTCTGGAACATTATATATAGTCCAAAGACTCTTTTGGTATATTCAGTTTTAATAGCTCTACACCTCTGTTTCTTGTTTTGTCTGTTTTTTTTGTCCAATTTTAGTTCAATATTCTTTTGCACCATTTATTTTCTTGATATGTTTCTTAAAATCCAATTTCTTTCTCTTTTAGCTTTATAAGAAGTACAACTTTGTCTCTTATTTTATTTCATTTTATACTATATTTATATATATATATATATGGCATTTTAATCGTCAACCTATGTTTCATGCATTAGGAAGAAAAACTATAGATGCTGGATGATCACATGCATTCAGACATTTCAATGAGTGAATGTAAATTTTACGAACAATTCGGAAACTCAGATTCAGACATAATTTTACAGGATTCACGTGACTTTTTAGTGCGTTTTTCACGTAGTGTAAAAAAAGCGCTATTAGGACGCAAATTTCGTCTTCGTTCCATATTTTGTCATACCTTTATCTCAGCCAATAAGCAACCAATTGATCTCGGGTTTTCGGTATTTTGGTCGCATTTGTGCCCTAGATGAGCCAAATCATATTTAAATTTAATAATTTTTTAATTTAAAAAAAATTAATTTTTTTTAAAGTATAGTACACTACTTTCTGTTAGTAAAAAGTTCATTAGTTGCATTATTGTAAAATACAACATGTGAAAAACGTGCTAAAATTACTTGGCCATGCCAATGAATGATATCTTGTTTTTTTCTCTTTTAGAATAAAATGCTCCATTAAAAAAAAAATTAAAATATTGAAACACTCTACCCATGATTAATAGATAGTGTGTCAAAAAGGTTTTTCTAAACTATGTTATTTCCGTGATTAGTGGATCCGTACACTTTGACTTAGTAAAGCTTCAAAAGTTCTCTCTTTACGTACCGAAATATACCTTAATGAGTTTTATAAAACGTAATTTCAAAAGTAATACATTTCTGCTTATATTATAGTAATTTTACTGTTAAAAAGGCACGCTCCTTCGAATTCAGCAATCACGTTTTCGCGAATATCTGAAGAATATTGAAAAAGATATTATATCCATCGGCATCTGATGACTATATTCTTCAACCACAAAGCTCTAATATTTAAAATATGATCAATATGTTAAGCACGAAATTTTTTATACAAACTTGATAAGATCTTCAGCAAAGCAAAAACAGGAAATTTAATTATTTATATATAAGAAATAAACAATAAAAAACGAAAGAATGAATTAAATTATTCAACGGTGTACACACAATTACAATACATTAACTAAATCATTGAACATATCAATGCGTCATTAAACAGGCTATGAAATACTATTACACACACACACACACAGAATTACTTATTTTATTTATCAAATAACCCTTCACATTTTAAACCATTATATTTATGTACTATTAACTAAAACTGCTATAACGGAATACTTATGAATATATACAGATAAACACACCATTATTAAATCATGCCCAGTTTTGTCCCAGTACTTGATTTGAGTCTTTTACATATTAAGAATTCTTATCTTTATGAACATAGGTTTATTTTTTTATTTTGTCTTTCTGGAATAACTACTTCTATTTTGCAAAAAGTACAATGCCTTATAAGTTTCGGACTTTTTTAAGGTATAGTAATTAAAATTATAATACTAGCAGACTAGCACTTCCATTACCTGAAGGTTAAATGAAGGGCATTGGAGAAAGAAAATTTAATGGCACTGCAGACAATAAAAGAAATTTTGCTCGTTACGTGGTTCAGACGGTAACAAAGGAAACTGCAAGAAAAATGTCTATGTAAGAAGAAATTTACTGATTTTTTCATCCATTTTGCTGATGGATATTATCCGCAATAGTTTCAAAAGAGTATGGTTAAAATGAAGTCAAAAGAGAAAGAGATATTTTTAACATAATTGCTAAGGGGATTAAAAATGGAAAGGTTAAATTATATGAAAAAAGTATTGATGAGCTAAAGTTTTATAGATAGAGAACTTTTTTGTGTGAAATTTGTAATTGCAGTCTGAAATAATGTTTCGTCAAATTGGATAAAAGAATTTAAAATGTGATTAGAATAATAAAAAATAATTGTTCTCAATTTAAGTAATAAGATGGAGCACATGAAACGAGGTTATTAAAATTCGTCAGCTAAAAGGATTGAGCAAAATGCAATTACCAGGATTAAGTCATGAAACTTCATTCTGAATTTAAAAAATATAAAGCTATAGTTATGATAACAGATTTTTTACAGGTATATTAATTAGGTACTTATGTAATATACCGTTGATCTACCAAGATGTCCCCAAGTGCCATAATATACACTGGTATTCAAAATTAAGATAATTTTTAGATTTCACAAATTATCTCTAGAACTACTGGATAGATTTCATTAAAATTTGTCATATATACAGTGTTCATATAATTCAAAAACAAGATATCAATCATTGGCATGGTCAAGTAATTTTAGCGCGTTTTTCACATGTTGTATTTTACAATAATGCAACTAATGAACTTTTTACTAACAGAAAATAGTACTGTACCACTTCCCTAAATGTACTACTATTGAGCTGAAAAGAAATAATGACACCAATCTGTATCAGCACTATAAAAAAGCAAAACTAGCGAAATTCAGGAAAAATTGTAGGAAAATTCGGGAAAACTATGGGAAAATTTAAATATGATTCGGCTCATCTAGGGAACAAATGCGACCAAATGCCGAAAACCCGATGTCAATTGGTTGCTTATTGGTTGAGAAAAAGGTACGACAAAATATGGAACAAAAACAAAGACGAAATTTGCGTCCTAAAAGCGTTTTTGTTCCGCTATGTGAAAAACGCGCTAAAAAGCAAATAAACAACCATTCAAAACTTGTAATACACACACGAGGTCGTGCGTAACTCTCATTGGAGTCGGAAGGAATGAAACAGCAGTTTCGGAATAGAGCAAAAAAAAAATTCTTAATAATAGATATGGTTCCCTCTTACAAGCCTCGCATCGTAATTTTATTTCGTAAATAAGGTGGTATTTGAGTTCCTGTGGCATTTAATCTTATTTGTTCAACAACTTGGTTTTCAGGCCTTTGAAGGTTCTCGGAGGGGTGTTATGATTTGCAATTGCCCTCCTCAAAGGAATTAGGGTTAGTATCTGCAGATCAAGCTGGCCAATCCATCCGGCGAATATCCTCCCTTTCGAAAAATTCGTCGACGAGATAAGCTGTGTATCGCTTCACATTTACATCCATTCTAATAAAATCTGGGTGAAATGCACCCGTGAAAAGGTGAACATAAGAGTCTAAGGCTTCACCCTATACTTCACGGCAGTCCCAGTAACTCATTAAAAGACCTGGAAGGGTGTACATCAGTGCTTATCAAATTTCGAATATTTACGACCCAATTTTCAGTCATAATTTTCATTCGCCCCCCCCTCTAACAATAACAATGTATTGAATACAATACATTGTACTTTGATGCTGAAGTTACAATACGATTTTATTTATAAACTGTAAATATAATCAGATAAGTATTAAATTTTGAATATGACAAGCCTATGTGAGTCACTTGTAATTACTTAAGTTGTTTGTAATATAGTACTGATAAATTAATTATCAAGTATATTGAGCAGTACTGATACATTTATAAGTGTATTATATTAGTGTGAATGTGTATTTTATTTTTTATTATGTAAGAAGTTATTTTGTTTTGCTTGCTTTCAGTAAATTGATAATTAAATATTTTATTTTCGACTTTTTGATAGGCTCGCGCCCCCACGAAGGGTTATCACGCCTTCCAAGAAGGTGCGCTCCGCAGTTTGAGAACCGTTAATGTACAGTCATTCAGCGTGATGTCTGTCTACATCATCAAGCCTCCTCTGCCATAATGGTCAATTTCTAGGGCATTGGAGGACAGGTAGTGGATCGCTGGTTCTCTCCATTCAAAAGTAAGGTGAGAATCATTGGTTAGGCTGAACCGGTACTCATCGATGAAGAGATTGATCACCCATTGATCCATGATCTAGTATCCCTGATTTCTGTATCATTTTAAATGAACTCTGCTGTTCGCAGAACTTCCGGGGACGCAAGTAGCATGTCTTTTTACAAATGGCCATCTATCATGAAGTCTTTTGGAAACAGTCACCTTTGAAACTCGGACTCCTGTGGCCACTTACAACTCAAGAGAGAGCCGAGAAGCTGTATCATCCCGGTTATGCCTCGCTTTAATGGGCAATACCGTGGCTAGTTACCGTGGCTCTTGGCTGCCCCTTTGAGGCGTTCTCTCGACGGATGTGGTATCTCGAAACTGTTTCCATAAGTTGAACACAATGCTGTGCATTAAATATAATTCTCGGCAAATCTGGATTTGAGGCTGGCATTTTTCTAGCCTGCATACAATTTGCCACCTTTCCATCCTTTAAATATTGGCTGTTACTCATTTTCAAGTTTTAAATTTTAATTTAACCAATTACTGCAAAAAAAATGGCAAGATGTGCTTGTGAACAAACTGCGGATTTCGGTTCGAGCACTTATAAAACTTGTTATTCGACTAACTCTATCAACACACACGTATACACACTTAGGTATTCGACACACAAGATACGCATATTTGTTTTGAAGCAGAATTTTTACATTTCATTCAAATTTTGTCATGAAGTTTGTAAGAAGTTTACATTCCTTCTTCCCTCTAACCCGACTAGATGTGTGGGAGAAACTAATTGATCGGATGACATGATGCATTTCAATTATTTATTCGTCACAGTATTCAACACAAACACAATAATAATCCAAGTAAGAAAAATTTGATCAACTAGAGGACCAAGGTGAGACAAGATAGCGTGGGGATAATATATACGCTCATTCAAATATATTCTTACGATAACTTATAATTTAAGAAGCGCACTCATAATTTAATTCTGTAACTTCTATTTGACATAAGAACACAGTACCTGAACTCTTGAAATCCTTTAATCTATTCAACGTGGCCTTAAGCACTTCTCCAATAGTTGGCTTAAGAACTTCGAGATTCCAACTTCACGCATCGTACACTGTTTACGTATACGTATTACTGTCGATTTGCTTGCTTCTCATCTATTCACTTCACATCGAAGCTAGCCTCACTTCACTAACTCTCCAAACTTGCCAATCCAGAATATATATAGTAAACTTAATTTGCATAATCACGTGTTCCTGTCCTCGGAGTAAGTTGGTTGAAAGAATGCTAGCCGCGTAAAGGAATCCCCAAAGAGTTAGTGAAAGGGCGCGTATAGATCCGTCACAAGTTCCACAAAATATGCAAATTTTCTTAATTTTGAACACTAGTGTATATTCAATAGTGTAAAAAAACCTGTAATAACAACGACAGCATTTGACGATGTCTTTTATCAATCGGCAAAGTTAGTTTTCGGTGTATTACGTTAGGTGATTTTATTTATATATACGTGTTTAACAGTTAAAGTATTCGGCTAAAACAATACGAGAAACGTTTTTTTTTATTTCTCTTTCAAAAGAGACCAGTCATTTTTATTGAAGCATATGAAAAATTGTAGCAAAGTCTTGGAAAATAAATGAAAGTATATCTAAAATCGTATCGAGAGGTAAAATATTAATAATGGTGCCAAAAGTTTTGTTGTAAAAATATTTTTTGTTATAATTATTAATCTCGAAATCCCAAATATATAAGTTTCACCATACGCAAAACACCAATTTTTGTTTTATTATATTCTTAAAATAAAAATTTTACTTACATTAATCGGGAAAGGAATAAAGCAATAAAGAGTTTCTGTTTCCTAAGGCTAGTATGTTAAAACGTGAGGGAAATTAAGAGGCGCAGAAAGGGTCGTAATGTGAAACAATATACGCCAGTAAATAAGATTTTAAGGAATCTGGTTTATGTTAAACGCTGCATCAAACTGTCCTCAACATTAATGATCCCTAATGGAGGCTCTTATATTTAATGAGGACATGAATCACTACTGTATACGAATTAATGTATTTCAAAATGTTCTGATAGCAACGTTGCCCTTATATTGCTGTTATAAGTAGACGATTAACATAATGCTGTTAAAGCAAAGAAAATGGGAAGCTCTTTAAGTTTTTGTACGATTAATTAGCAAGTAAAAATGAGTTCGGTTAGAACATTCAGCTCAAGTCTTATTCTATAATGAACTAAGGTCGTATCATTTTTTTATATGTATCAGAATGAAGAATTAATAATTACAAGTAGAATTAATTTTTTGTTACTAAACGTATATATGTTAGAAACATTATTCCTAGTAAATTACTATAATTTTAACTTGTAATTCAGCAATAATCAGGTAAATAGTAATAGAGCACAAAATAGAAAGCAGGGAAAAAATAGTTACAATACGACAGCAAAAGCTTACACTTGGGCTAAGAATACTGCAGAGTAAATCAAATTTTAAGGTACTAACTACTTTTATGCTCTTATATAACTAGTTAAAACTAAGAGGAGAAAATTCAATTAATCTATGCAAAAATGTGATTTTTAACCAATATTTCCATAGTTTTACAGAATTAATAAGAGATCTATTTACCTATATAGATGTATATACTAAGTTTAAAAATACTAAAATTATGTATATATATGATTCATTTTTTAAAAGATTTTGTAGTCGTGACAGAAAAAATAATCGAGAAAAAATCAGAGCATTTATTTTTGTATTTTAAAAATTAGGAGAGAGTAGGTCGACAAAAGAGGTAGAACAACTCTTGCCGACATTCAAACAGCTAAAAACAAAAGGAAAAACTCATTCGAAATTAAATTAGTATAATTATGTGAAATGAAACATACTAGTACATTAAAATGTATTGATTTAATTAGGAACCCTACTTTGTAACGAAGAAAGTAACTGTTTTGTATATAGTAACAAATAAGCGTTTGCAGACTGCGTTGGAAATTGAAATCAGACAAAAAACGCAAATTGAGCAAAATGTAACAGTATTTGTTGTCTAAGATTACTCATATTTTGTAAGCAAAGTCTTCTTTCGAATAAGGTAAGATGTGCTTATTTTTGAATTTCATCACCATACTTTGAATAAATCTTCAAATCCTGAAAATTATTCAACGAATGCGAAAACATTGTCTTAAAAGTTTATCAACATACGTATTTGTCAAAAACACTTAGTCAAACTACTGGGTATTTCCAATATTCATTTGTTAAAATATAAATGAAAGATTCCTTTAAACACTAAGTTTCATCTAAAAATAAATCAATTACAGTTATAATTTCATACAATGTCATGGATAAAAAATAAATCCTACCTTTAACAAGGTATTTTCCTTTTTATAATCTGAGAACGCGCAATTTCTTTTTACTTAAGATATTCAAAAGAGAAAATGTTCTGTTTCATTTAATTAAGTAATTTGATACGCAACTTCATTTCAATAGAGAAATCCAAATGATGAAAACCAAAATCCATTTTCAAATTTAGGAGACATTATGGGAAACATAAACCCTGGTACTTTTCAGTGTAACTGTATGCTTATCAAAATCATTGGAAGAGAATTTATTTATACAACTCAAACATTTCCCCCATTATTCTAGGTGCTTTCAGAAAAAAGTGTTAACGCTGTAAAACATTTTCTTAAGCTTATTGAGCCACATGAAAAAATAATTTGTCGCGCTTTTTTTACAGTTTCTCATGTTAAAAAGCACGGAAAGAACTAATTTGAAACTCTAATGTTTTGATAGAATATTTTACGAGGTTCTACAAGAAAATCTTAGTTTTTTTAATTGAATTTTAGTAGAATGAGCCAATTTTGTGTAGAATTAAAACTCCATTATATTTAAAATATTTATCTAAAGAGTTCAAAATAAAGCAGGAACACATTTTGGTTATAGAGGTTTTAAAGAAAAATCATAAAAAATATCTGGATTAAGAATAATAACGTAATCTTTTGCACAGACAGATCACAAATTGGAAAGCTGGTATAAATATTTGACTAAAAGGAGTTTAATCGTTAAGACTGTTTGTATTGCCTATGCTTTACCTAAAGAGTTTTTAAATTACCCTGTGTGTAAGCGGAAATAAAAATAACATATACGAGAGAGCTTGTTTGAATATAAAATATTTTTAGCAGGGGACGGTGGATTTTTAAAGGGTACAGGCTACTTCTAATGTTTATAAGGCTTAGTGGCATAGATGTGGCCCTTCTGTATTAAAATGTTATGTTTTATTTCTATATACTTTTTTCGATATTGTTTACTCCTATTTAAAATTTAACGGATTACTACTTTTACTACAACACAAGTTAACCAGGCATCATTCGCGTGAAAAAAACGACCTAAAGTTCTTGCGTAGGAATTGTCATACCCAAGGGTGTTTACATTGTATTTTTGCCGTAAAATTTGTGTACAAAGGTTAAAAAGGAAGAAAAGTAGGAAATATAGCATGTTTATTACATTTCTCATACGTAAATTTAGCTTTCTGTTCTTTTTATAAGGGCATTCAGTGCATTGTCTATACACTCCTTTAATCGCGTCGTGAATGAGGGCGATGGTTTCACTCTAAATCTTAATTCTTTTTAAAAACTAAACATGTAGGAGTAAACTTCTTTATTTTTTAAGTTTAAAAATTGCGAAATTTCTTGTTTATTTTCTCTTATTTTTTGTTCCAGCAATAGTTTTTTTTTCTAAAGTTCATCTGAAAGTGGATAAGATGTGTACCAGTTGTCTCCTTTAAAATATAGTCCTTCCCCAATGTTTTTGTGTCTCTACATATAAAACATTTATTTTCAACAGTGTCTGCATTTTCTAAATCTAGATCGATTTCAGTGGATGAATCATACTAGCTGTTATACTCTTCATTTGATTTTTCCTCATCATAACCTCAAAGAGAATTTCTTCATCCGAAAATACTGTTGTACTATATCTATTAAATACTGTATTTATTAAATTACTTAAAAATTACATTTCTTCACCATAACTACAATAACACGCCATAGCATGAGGAAGATTTAAAACGTGTTCAGGCATTCAGAACTGTAACGGTGATTCACGCGCAGGGTATGACATACCGAAGAGGTGATATCCAAAAATATATATTTAGAATTCGCCTACAAGCTAAGGTCCCTCAAAAGGATATGACTTTAAAGTAAGCTACACGAGAAACTATCCATTTTCCAATAAAGGTTTTGAAGATGCGTTGAAACAAGTTAGACGGTGGGTATGACACACCCTGCGTGAGTAGTGCCGGATGAAACAAAATTTGCCGTGTTAAATGTTGTAAAAACTATAAGCGACTTCTAGACCATGGGACATGGATGTATACAATGCAGCGAACAGAGAAGTAGTTACGTGAACTGATGAAAATGACGTATGTACTTTTAGTTGTTCTCTGCCAATTCCCGCACAATCGCGGGACATAACATAAATCCAAGAGCACAATCCAGGGGGAGCACAGGGTGTGAGATGATGTATCAATAGCCAATCCCGTGCTGTCGTGGGAAGAGCTAATCATCAACATTTATTATCCTCTTCAGTCAGCGTGTGAGGAAAAATTCATTTCTTCGGCTGGCAACGCAGCAATCACTTTTTTCCCATATACCAGCAGTGAACGTGTTAAGTCTCATCCTTTGCTTCCAATGAACGTAGATGTGTGTGTATCCAAACATCGAATCATTTGCTCGAGTAAACACAGTCGCATGGATTACGAAATGTCGATTCTCCAGTCTAGCTGGCGTCGGTATTTCATAAATGTACTTCTTTTAGCATGCGCATCTTAGGTCTTATTAAAGGTCACCCAAAAATGTCTTAGGGGTTCACAAGTCGATCGCTATCAATTTAATAGCGATACTTGTTTTAAGGCATTGCTGAACTACCGAAAAATGTATAGCTGTATTAAAAACAAGAAGAGCTATTTTACGTTCCTAATGAAATTTATTAAAGAAATTTAGTAAAGATAAGAGTCTCTACAAATGCTTTATTACAGTACGAAACAGGGTTTTTCTGTGAGAAAATTTTAGTTTCCTTTTACAAAAAAGTTTAAAATATTGAATGATTTATGTTTAATCAATAGGAATTTCTGTGTTATTTTAAATTTGTACTTTATGCTAAAAGGCAAAAAGTAATAAATAAATAATTCAACTTTCTCAGCATTTTAACGTATATTTTATTTTATAATTATGAAAGGCAAAAGTCCAAAATTTTGTGTTACATACCCTTGAAAGTTTAAGAAAAAAGAAATTATTTTGATCTGTATATATATATATATATATATATATATATGATTATGACGGTGAATACATGAAATAGAGTAGAAATGATTTTAAGATTCTAAAATTTTGTTCTTTAGTATATCATTATATTTTTACCTTTGCAGAGTCAAAATTTATATACATCAAAATCTAAAAAAATGTTCGAATTTTGAATATATTGATTAAAATAATAATTTAACTTTTAATAACTTAAATAATATTATAATACTATTAAAATGCTTACATTATTAAAATTCTTGCCCTATTTGATGTATTTATTGAATTTTTTTTTTCAAAAAAAAAATATTTTTATGATTATGTAGACTGAGCCCAAGGAAAGTTAAATTAAGGGAGGTCAGTAGGGTAAAAATCATGGAATGATCGATTTTGAGTTTTTGATATTTCTGAAATCTGTATTTCATTACCTTTCTAGGGATATAACATTTATGCCATATTTTCAATTAGAACTATGTCAAAATGACTTTTAAAAAATTATCAACTGGTGGGCCACGCCCCCTTTTGACAGATATTTGCCTTTTAAATATCCTGAAACAATTGCAAAGCCTTCCTTTTGTTTATTCAAACGCAATTAACTTTAGATAACAGTTGACTGTTCGATTAACTGTATTAGTTTGGTGGCGGAATTTCGAGTTACAACATGCTTCCAAGAGTTTTAAAGTATTATTTCTTATTAAATATTTACTTTCACAAGGTATGATTTTTTTCAAAACTACTATTTTCATTATTTATAATTTTAAAATTACTTTTTAAAAAATAAAATTTTTCTAAATTTACTGTATGTGAAAAAAAAAGCTGCAAATTTACATTATATATTCCTTATGCATTATTGTGGATACTGAAGTGATATTTTGAAAATATTACAACAAAAAAAAAACATTTAGCTTAGAGCACATGTGTCAAAAAACAAACAAATTAGATGATAAATGTCTGTTTTTAAAAAGAACTAATTTCTTAAAAAAAATATCACTTCAGTATAAATATAAATGTTACTTAACTGTACAGACAAGTTTTTAAACTTAAATATTCAAAAGTTTCTGAATGAATTGTACATACAAAAATTCAGATGTGTAATACCATTTGTCCTTGCAAGAAGCTGGTTAAATACATAAAAATACCTAAATATCATGTTTAAAAACATAAAACAGTTTTATTTTTGCTGTTTAAGAATCATGTGTACAGTTTAGAGAAACTTTTGAAATTTAAAAGTCTTAGAAACTTATGTTTGCATGTGAACACACAGAACACATATGAAAACTTTCGAAATGACGTAAAATCATGTTTTTTCAAATGCACACCAAAACCATATAGATAAATTTTTTCCCATTATATTTATGATGATATTTGCTCTACTTTGATATTTGTAATACATAAATGCTACAAATTCTTCTAAAATTTATAGCGATTTTGTGATAATAGATGTAAATTTTACAAAATATCTCGTTAAACAAAACTGAAAAATGTTATATATGTATTTTCTGACAATTTGAAACATTTTTGATGCTTTTTTTACTTAAATATATTGACTTGATGATAATGTTGAATAAAATGTGGCAAATACATGTTGGAAGGTCATAATTTTTGTGATAAAGTGACATTTCATGTTAAAAATGCATTTTTCAAAAGTTTGTTTATAAAATTTATGCTCTTTTTTCTCAGAAAATAATGCAAGGATGCTCATAAAATTTCAGTAAAACATAACTCATATGTACACTGAACATAACCATGTACACTGAAGTGTGCCTTTATAAATTTCCCAAATAATTTAACATAAAGCATTTATCGTAGAAAAAAAATGAAAATTTTCAAGAAATTCATAGTAATATTTTTATGTTGCATGGTTTTGAAAAAACTTAACATTATATTTGAAATATCTCACTTCAGCATAAATATTAAAGTCTAATTAATATTCAGACTAAATCAGAAGTCTTAATATTTAACAGTTTCTGAGAAAAAGTAAACATATATATGTGATGATACGGGATGATTTTTGTCGTTACCTGTAAAGCTTGTTATGCACATAAAATTACATAAAGCTCATGTTTAAAAACATAAAACAAATTTTTTCTTTTGGATATCATTTTATGTAATATTTAAATAAACTTTTAATTC
>BMAO01036814.1:0-16622 GCA_019973975.1 Trichonephila clavata
ATTTATTTATTTAAATAACGATTCTTATTCATAAACCGTTTTCAATGCGATTGTATCGATTTTTATTAGACAGTGGTTTTCCTTCAACTTTCCACCTTACATCAAAACATTCAAATAGTGAATTCGAAAGAGCAAATATTAATGTACGTTTTTCGGAGTTATATATATTTGTTTTCCTTTGATTCTTGAAAATGTTTTTGAGTATAGTTCAATGATTCCTTAGTGAATATTCAAATATATTTAAAATGTGTTTATATTTTCTTCTTAAATGGCTCGATAGCCCTGGGTGGGCCTTGCCCTTCTCTAGGCATCTATACTTTTGGCCACTGTTTTCCAGTTTTTCACCTTTAAAATATTTAAGTCTTTTTTGACACAGTCAATCCCTTTTAACGGGGGGTCTGCCCGAGGTCTATTTCCCATGGGCTTTTCCAGAAAGATTTTCTTGCATCAACGTTTTTCATTCTTTCTAGCCAGGTGACCAAACCATTTAAGTCTCTGTAATTTGACAAATTTTACAATATCAGGTTGTTTGTAAATTCTGTAGAGTTCTAAGTTTGATCGTGTTTATAACTGCTTCCAGAAATATTTTGTAGCTTTGAAGCGAAAAGCAGATTTTCCATAGAATTAGCATTACGTTCACGAATTGGCCAGTAATTTGATTTGATTACAATTTACGTCACACTCTGAAGCAACACGAAGTCTATTACGAAAGACCACGTGTTTGTGAACCACATCAAGTGAGAAAAATGACATTCGAGATCCCTAAATTTTCACATTACGCCACCGTGAGGATGTTGAGTAACGGCAGATCTAAGGCACTTCCAAGACTGGGTTTCTAGCCCGGCCACGAGTTCATAACCATGATCCCCACAGCAATCGCAGCTACAGAATGACCATAAAATCTTTAAGACTACAATGAAATTGTTTATTCTAGAGCGAAAATAGAATATTGCTAAAAATTAGTTTTTAAGTGAATATAATAGAATTCTCCTTATATTCAGTAAATGGCTAAATTAACTTTGATTTTAAAATAATTTCATTTTACATAATAAAATGTAAAGGTTTTTGTAGAAAATCGCAACACACATGCCAGTTGCAAAAATAAATTCCACAATATTTTGCCGAGATTAGGGTTAGATCTTCCCCGAGATGCTATTTAATAGTTAAAATAAAAGCATTAAAGTTGTTAAGCAGATTACGCATACGCTTATTCTTGAAATATCTGTTTCCATGATTATATAGATTGACAGCAACTCCAGACATATTCTTGA
Organism: Trichonephila clavata; assembly: GCA_019973975.1. Lineage (NCBI taxonomy): Eukaryota > Metazoa > Arthropoda > Arachnida > Araneae > Nephilidae > Trichonephila > Trichonephila clavata. The sequence continues at coordinate 1,272 of BMAO01036814.1, forward strand.
CTATTTAATCTTGGAGAGTTAGAAGGTTATTCTAAAGTTCTGAACGAATGTGGATTAGATTACAGAAATACTAGATAGATTCTATTAAAAGATCGTCCGTCACCTTCAGAGATCAAAGTAAGAAATACATAACCCAACTTATTCAGCTCCGTAAAAAAATTTTTGGATAACCATATGTATGGATTCATCATTTAAAAGTATACGATAGGATGGAAAAAATATGACAACAGCTTGTTGGGAAAGGAAGGAAGAAAAAAATATAAAACCACAAGGAAAGGGACAGAAGATTTTTGCTGTTTGCCGGGAAAAGAAGATTACTGGGCAGTGGGAACGTCCAGAAATTTTTATCCAGTTTATCTTAACCTCAGATTTATTAAGTTAGCTTCATAGATACCTACTTTAAAGCGAATGGAATTGGTTTTCAATCCAGATACTTCCACTGCCTTCCCCTCTTCAGTTTTTCTTTTTCTTCCAACTCGAAATCGAAATTTTGTTTTATTTATTTACTTTTCGTCTCCCCTCTCTTCGACTCTTTCTTTGTATCGGAAGGAGTGGAGTGGAGTTGTGACGGACATTGACAGGAGGGTGACACTTCTCTGAATCCAGCAGAAATGTCGTCTGTCAGGAACGACCGGATTTCTCGGTCCTCCCTCCCCTATACGTCGTTCCCCCAAGAGGTATATTTATACCTGAAGAAAGATTCCTAGGGTGGGAGGTAGGGAGAGATGAAAATGCAATTTAAAACGGGAAGAAATGGAATATACTTTTCTAACGGTATTTTTGGGGGGAGTGTTTTTCTTTTTCATAATGTTCAAAGAAGAGTAAGCGGTTTTTGAGAAACTAATCAAGTGGAACTGACGCTCAACTGGAACGAAGCACGTAGGGTTGGTAAGATATGGTATTTGAGAGTAGGTGCTGAGCTTTTATGCATTTTTCTTTCTTCTCGTTTCATATCGAGTGTTGAGCTTGGTGTGCTCTTCTACAATGACATTGCCTTATACCTTACACTTATTTACTTTTCTGATAGTGATGTACACTGTAAATAGGTTAAACTCAAAGAATAGATTGATAATAGGAAAATTTTATAAATAGATTAGTTATACACTCTTGCAAAAACAAACTAAAACAGCGAAAACTGGGTACAGAAAAGAAAAGGACCAATAGAAGATTAAGCTAAGATGTACTGGATTATCAAACTCAAGTAACACGATGCATATCTGAAAGAAATAATAGTTATAAATTCAATTATATCAACACAAATGACAAAATTCAGGATCATAAACAGGACAACCTTGTTTGCTTGAATTAAAGATACACAATAAGCTTAATAAGACCTATTGGTGATGAATTTCACAAGTTGTAACACAAGTAAAAGAAGAAAATGAAACCTGAAAAGTACTTCATTCATTAAATTTCTATATCATGTTGGACTTCTTACTTCTACTTCTATTATATTTGAGGCCAAATTTGATTTAAAGAGCAATAACTGAATGATTCACATAACAACCTCTAATAGAATAACGATTTGAAACCACAACTACTGGCAAAAAACTCCGCAAGAAAGTAAACCGTAACATATTTACCTGAGAAATAGATATATAAATCTAGGAAAAATAGATTACATTAATATTGTTTCTAATTTGCAAATAGACATCTAACTGCGAAGAACCGCTTAATTTCTTAGCGCATAAAGGTAACAATTCTCACACCTGCTTGAATTTAATAGGTATTTCATTCCATGTCTCAGGTAGAAACAGTGTTTCGATCCAATGATTTCTGGACTTGAAGTTGAGCCTGAGCAACTAACAAAACTATTTCACTGTTCCTTTTTTCAAACAATAATTTCAAATTGTGATTTATACTAGTCTTCAAATCCAACACCTTGTAAAATTATTTAACCCTTTATTTTCCGGAGCAATGAATCGTTATATTATATATCCTATAGCCTAAGAGACAATCGTACTCTGGGATTAATTTGAAAACTAAACCAGTAATCCGAGTTCTTAACTAACTCCAGCAAATCTCCTTTACTTCGACAATAAAATCCCTCAGAAAATATCAGGTCTATTTGAGTGAACGCCACTATTTTCTCAAGGGAGAAAAAAAAAGACGGGGGGGGGGGAGAAAAGTCATCCCCGGGAGGGCAAAAAAGAAGGGAGGAAGGGCTCTCCTTAACTGTCTTAATTAGGAGGCCACTGGAGGCTCTGAAGGAAGAAGAGAGAAAGGAAGAAAAAAAGAGAGAATTGGCCAAACATTCTCGGAGAGCTTCAGATGAAGGGTCGGCATTCGAATGAAATGCGACAGAACACTCCCTCCTTGCTCCAAGAATCGTCTTTTTCGTTCCATTAGAAGTTCTGGACGGTCCTTATCTCTCCCAGCATTAAACTTTCGTACAAAAAGACAGTCCTGCTTTTTTAGGAAGTCTATAAGTATTATCTTCAGCGCTGTGTTTGAGTAGACAGGTTTGTATAATTTAAATTGACTTGGATTTGCTTAACTAAACCGCAATCACAACTGTACCAAAAGTTATTCGTGATAGCCTTTTTTTATTCTAATCAGATGGCAAGGACGATGCCGTAGCTGGTGTTCATTTCTCCATCTTCCACGTAATGCTCTAGGAAGATATACTACCGCAGTTACATTTAGTGAGTTTTATTTCAAATTTACAAAATTTTTTAAGGAATCAGGACTTGTAACTACAACCCGCTGACCATAAATATTGAGTTTTTGTATGTTAATAGAGTACTGCAACCCTCAGGGACGTCTTAAGACTCCTTGAGGCCCTGGGCCCAGAGAAATCTTAAGATATTTTGAGGCCCAGGGCCCCTATACAAAAGTAGACTTTACCTGAGATCTTTAAAAACTAGACAGTCTATATCATGTATTGTCAAATATTCGTGTAGAGGTAATTTGAAACAAATAAATTTGCACGACTCAAAATCTCAAAAACATACACATAAACTTGCTCGACCGATGGCTGCATTTTAATTAAAGGAGTTGTATGATTGTTTATGGTATTGAGCCTAGACCTAAACATAGACCACGGTCATCACATAATAATATAGTCTTGCCACTTTTACCAGTTTGAAATTCCCTGTTTTTCGGAGAATATCTGCGGAAATAATATTGGACAGTTAAAATTATCCGGAGCATTATCTTATTAAGACAAAATGAAGCCCCAACCGAAGGCGAGACCCTGGGCCCGGGCCCAGTTGGCCCATGCCTTAAGACGTCCCTGGCAACCCTTCACAGTTCAGTTAATTTGTTCTAATGGAGTTATCATTCAAACAGTAGCGTGCACAAGGGGAAGAAGGAGGCTTAACCATAGACCAACGAAATTTTTAATTTTCACTATAGAAATTACCCCTCACCGCTTCAGTCTAAGTTTTTTTTTAGAATCTAGCCCCCCCCCCCCCAATATGTCCGTGTACGCCATTGCACCCGAAAATATAAGTATTTTCTGTGTTGTTTTGCTTGATATGCGCGTAAGAAGACTTTCTTTCCGGATAAAATCTTTTTTTTTCTCTTCCAAACAGCTTATTCTGTTTACATCATTAGGACCTGTCTCTCCGAATTGGTCAACTAAAGTATTATTTCAACTGTCGAAGAAATTCAATTATTTTTCCCATTTTTCATTTTTCCGAAAGAAATCTGAATAGGAATTCCAATCCATTTAAGAGGCAAGGGCTTTTGTTTCATTCGTTCACGTCGGAAAGTTTCCTAAATGGATCTGATTACAAGATGGATTGCATATAATGAGAAAATAATGGAAAAGATAAATCCTTTTAAATAAAACAAACTTTATTGGGATTAACATCGTTTGATAGATAAGTTTAGTTTGGTAAAGTTTTTTATTCATTATTTATCATTGATGATAAATGTTTGTTTTCATAACGTAGACTGTATAAGACCGCTTAATAGATAATTTCATCAATTTTGAATAATTCTGAGGACTTTTTTTAGATCTATTTGAAATCAGAATATGCAAGTGAATAGTAACATATATTAAAAGAAGTATTAAATATAAATATAGGATACATATTCAGAAAATCACAAGAGTAGTTCTACTAAAAAGGTTACATTTTCAAATCTTTAAAAAGGAGATAACTTGTTAAAGACAAGGAGATAACTTGTTAATTTTTAACAAATACGGTGATGAGAAAAATTCTTTGAAAATAGTCATTTCTGATGAACATTTAAACTTTTTAACACTTTAAAATTTTCAGAAAATTTTCCAAAACAATTTCAATTACAGAGAGAAAAATATTTTAGTATTCCCCTCTTTCCTTTTACAGATAACACACCTTCCGAATCCACTAAAATCCTTCTCAGGAATGTATTCCACGTTTCCAGAGTCGCCGGTTGAAGTTCCTGGCATTTCCAAGGAAAAGTTTAGCTGTCGACTTATTTAATTTCCGTTTGCTGCATGTCCAATCATGGGAGATACCTCTCAGTAAGCCGCTTACCCCCCACGCGCTCAAGAATTAGAGTCGGTTTGAAGGAAGTGGGTCAATAAAACGCACTCCTTATTAACGGGTATTAATCCTTCACGAAGCGATAACGAGTCCTTTTCCCCTGCATAATCCTGTTCGTGTCTGCCAATAAAAACTGTTCTCGCATTTGCCATGAGTGATCGTCTGTCAAGTTCAGGGAAAAGCCAGAGATTGCGTTTTAAATACGATAAACGCCGAGTCCGAGTATCCTTCGGGAAGAGCGGATCGATCGGGGTTCCGCGATTTGTGTTTCTGGATGTCGTACGAGGGTTATGGGATTTTAAATGCCGAGCGCTAAAAGAAAGATAGTGATTTATTTTGCTGTTAAAAACCTTTCGGGTATAAAATTTCCATCAATATACTGAGAGAGAGAGCTAGCTATTTTTATGTATATATAACTTTAGTTTTAAATTAAGGTTTCTAAATAATTAATGTGATAAACTATTTAGAGATTTCAGCTGGAAAAAGATAAGGTTTGTTTCTCGATTTCCCCACAGACCGAGTGGATGTGTTCTTTCTACAGCATGTTTAACTCAAAAATGAAAATGATCATGTGACAACTTCAATATTTTAATGAGTGAGTGTCTGTTTATTAATGTAGCACAATAAAGCAATATGGAAACTATTGGCGGTGGATTTCGTAATTTTAAACTTCTGTCCAGTAACAAGGACGCACCTGAACTGGAAACCTCCCCCCAATGACCATGCCACACCAATGGGAGGACTCTGAACCTTAAAAGCTTTGACGTGCATCAGCTCTTCTACTCATCGGGTCTTCAGCGGCACAAGGGCTCGAACTTATGACTAACCAGCCACGAGTTCATGGCCATAACGACTAGTCTACTACGGCCAGTCTACATTCTAATGAAGCGTGGTGATTGAAGGGTAAAAGCTGTGTAGTGACATCTTCGTTGCAATTTAGATGATGCTAACAGCTCACAGAAGAAATTTCATCAGACTGAACCGATTACTAGATTTTCTTTCACTGAACTTTTTGCGAAAGATACAAAATGATGAAGATCATACTTCAATTTCTTCTCTAAATAAATTGACATCATACATCAATAAAAAAAATTCCGATTTCAGTTACGTGTAAGTCGAATAAGGCAGTGGATAAGGTATGGTCCATCATGCCGCTAGTTTAACCAAATACATGTGTGTATTTTTGCAGGAATTTAGTAGAGATATGTGAATTTCCAATCAATAATGTATTTGATTCAATTATTAAATGAAAGGATAATAAATCAAAGCTCCTATTTTTGATGTTTTCTACACTATAAGGCCAATTTAACAAATATCCAGATAATTATATTATAACGACTAGGCAATAAAGGTATTCGTTATAGGTATTATTTAATATAAATATAATATAAAGGTATTATTTTTATTCGTCTAAAACTTTTAAAAACCTTGAAACTAATTTCCACAGTTATGTTTTAAGAAATAATAGATATTTTTAAGTATCAGAAGTTTCCTGTGAGTTTTTTGTACTAAGTACACTCATGTCCAAAATTATGGTCACAAACATAAAGTTTGAGAAAAGAGATGAACTATTCACTATGTTGCCACGAAATTTGGTACAGAGACATAATATCAGAAAGAATATAGCAACATAACAATATGGAAAAGATTTGAATTGTGAATTAAGATAAGGGTCATATCAAAAAGTGTGAAATTATGAGAGTGAGAGAATATTAACTTCGCACTGATTAGCAACACGAGGGCTTTTGGCGACGGTCCGCGTAATTTTGAACCATGGTCAAGTGACGCGGACGACACCTGAGCTGGCACCCCCTCTCCTAACTACCACACCACACCCACGGGAGGACGTTCGAGCTCTCGACAGATTTAACGTGCATCGCTCCCCTACACGGCGGATCTTTAGTGGTACTAGGATTGAACTCATGACACGCTAGCCATGATCCGATGCCTATACCACTCGGCCACCGCGGCCTCGTGTGAAATCATGAATCAGAGATAAAGCATTGACCTTGGGAAAAGTCTATCTAATATGGAGTGAGACAATTGGTAACTGCCATACAAGTCTCACAGCAAGTTGGGGGTTTCAATAAGGATTTTTGGCAATAAAGCCCATTTCTCCAAAAGCGGGACTTTAATTTCCTGGGGGCCCTGGGTGGGAAGTTACGCTGAGAAATGGCTTTTCCAAGACTATCCTAAATATATTCATTAGAATTGTGATCCGGATACCTCAAGGGTCAATCCACACGGCGAATATCCGCTCCCACATGAAATTCATGAACAATGTGAGTTTTGTGTGGCCAAGCATTATCGTCCATATAAATGTAGTCCGAGTTCATAGCACCCAGAAAAGCTTCACATAGGCTTCCAGGATCTCATCCCTGTAGCGCTGTGGGTTGACAGTATCCGCATCGAAAACGTACAGCAGTGTACGACTGCCCAACATTATGTCATCCCAGACAAGGATTCTTTCCCCCTCAAATCTGTCGATTTCTCTTACGTAGGAGGGATAAGTGAACTACATTTTCTCTTCAGGTGAAGACTCTACGAGAATCGCTTCATCTAGTAGATTTCGACTTCATCACTAAAAAGAATACGCCCCCATTCTTGAGAAGTCCACAACTGATATTTTCAGCTCCAAAATGTCTGAACTTTCCTGCTGAATGCAATAAAAGGGACGCATCTAACTGGACCCCGGGCGTAAAGGCCTATCTCTGCAAGATGGCTGTAGATTGTCTGCTTGGAAATTCTTCCACACACTGCAACGAGGTCACGAACAAGCTGAAGAGCCGTTGTCCGCTTATGTTGTCATGTGCTTTATGCCAAGTAGCAATCATGTGCAGATGTCCATGCTCTGTGGCGACCTTGACCGATATTCTCGGTGACAGTTATACCTGTTAAGAATTTATTCCATAACCAGGAGACCACTTTCGGGCCACTTGTAACCATCGAGCCACCTCCACTTGAAACTAGTCAGCTTCAAGGGTGGCCAACGACTCTCCATCTCAAGCAATCATCAAAACGATTATGAGAAGCCATTATCACTGCAAAAAGACTAACTCGTTTGTTTTAATGCAATATTCACAAAACTGGAGGCAAAATTTTCATATGCGTGAAAGGTCTCAATCCAGTTAGTTCAGCAAAAACTAACGTTAAACAACATCTTTTCCTAAATTGAAGGGTGATATTTTACTAACCGTGCTTCAAAACATACAGAATACAAAAATTCTATCAGTTTTACTGGAGGCATTTTAAAATTATTACAAAAAACACATTTGTGACCTTAATTCTGGACCTGAGTATATAAACTGGGGTCTCATGATATTACATTTCAAGCTTTTCAAATTAAAGTGCTTAGCAATAAGAATTTTATAAACAAAAACAAAACAAAAAATGAACATTTTTAAACATAATCTGATTGAAATTTTGTGAATATGACCTTTTTAAAAATTAGAACTTATTTCAAAATTTCAATTCAATGGTGCACAAGCAGAAAATTTTTTTTCCATATATTTAATTTTATTTTACCAAATGTAGTAACCACTAATTTTCCATACAACGAAATCTACCCAAACTTAAACCTGAAATAACTTTTGAGCACCTAAGCAGTAATTCAAATTCTCACCCTATAGTACATTGAAAGACTGTTCTCTACACCGTAACACACCGTTTTTACGTTTTTAATGAAACATCATTTCTCCCAAGTAGTCGCATCGAAATTGCTTTTTACGGTCATTGAAAAGGAATTGCCATTAGAATAAATTACTGGAAAAGGAATATACACTGAATTAAAAGGCTTTAGAAGAGATTCTTCCCTTTGTCAAAGTAGAATTAGGATATAAAGAATTCCTTTTCAGAAGAATTCGAAAGTTTGAATAGGAAGGTGAAAGTGTTCTGTTTCAAATCATTCTTTGTTTAAGAAATGCACAAAGTTAGGAAAGTGGAAAGGATATTGGAGTTGTCAAAGATGTTGGAATCTCTATTTAGGAAAACAAGGTTTTGTGTATGCTGATGAAAGATGTTTGTCAGTAAAGAAAAAAAAGTTCTGTTATCACAAATTAACATTAGTATTAATCACATTTTATTCATCTTGCATTAAATTTTATTGTAGAATTTAGAACTGCCTCCTCTGATTAACCATAGCTAAAAAAATTTCACGTAAAAAAATGTCTGTCCAAATTTTACGAAAGCAAGACAATAACAAATTAATTTCTAAATAACATATATTGTTTTCCATTCCTTCTTCGTAATATTAAAAAAAAATAAAGTAAGAAAGTTAGCTAGACAAAAATAAATAACACAAACGATATAATTAAATATATATAACGGAACATTTTGTTTAGCATTGTCGGTACCAAAGGATTAAATAAATCTTTGTAAAGAATTAAAATTTAAGCTACGAGTATATATATATATATATATATATAAATATTATAAGATAAAACAAAGAAAATAATTCTAAAGAAAAAGAAAACTTACGTAACCACTACATAAAGAAAACGAAATGTAGACAATATAACAAAACAAATTTACTTTCTTGTACATAAGAAACTCGAAGTGTTCTTTCGCAGAAACGACACACATGGGAAATAAGAATGTTTTTCTTTAAATCTTGTGATATATGTCTGCGTTATTTTTGTTACATGTAACTATTATCACTTGCTCAATATTGAAGACAATGGATAATGAGATTTCGCAAAATTAGATTTCACATTTTAATTTCTTGTGCACTAAATTTTCATCTTTGTCTATTTAAGAAGTTCAATTTAATATTTTTAAATTTAAGTGAACATTTTTTACTATGAGGAGGATAGAATCCACCACTTCCGGATCTGAAGCCAAGTAACTTAACACTGGACCAAAATGATCAGTTCAGTCCGGAGGCTGGTTACTGGCTTATATAGATACCACTACACGCTCCCCCACCAGTGTGTCGGTGGATAGGCGAACGAACAATATAGTTATGACGAGCGTAGGAGTTGTTGAGGTTGATTGGAGGAGTTGCGTCAAGTAAGTCTAAAGAATTTGTTTTTGCTGCGTCAAGTGAGTCTGAAGAGTTTGTTTTTGCTGCGTCAAGTGAGTCTGAAGAGTTTGTTTTTGCTGCTTCAAGTGAGTCTGAAGAGTTTGTTTTTGCTGCTTCAAGTGAGTCTGAAGAGTTTGTGTTTGCTGCTTCAAGTGAGTCTGAAGAGTTTGTTTTTGCTGCTTCAAGTGAGTCTGAAGAGTTTGTTTTTGCTGCTTCAAGTGAGTCTGAAGAGTTTGTTTTTGCTGCTTCAAGTGAGTCTGAAGAGTTTGTTTTTGCTGCTTCAAATGAATCTAACGAGTTCTTGGTTGCGCTTATTGCGGGTAGATGGCGCCACGACAGTCCGGAAGATTACGCTTTTTCTTAGTTCAGCCTGGGTCACCAATGAGGAGGATAGAACCCGCGACCGACCTTCGGATCTAAAGCCGAGTAACTTAACATTGGACCAAAATGATTGCTTTAGTACGGAGGCTGTTACTTGCTTATATAGTTATCATCGATACAACTATCTTCAAAACCTGTAAATAATAGAGGAGGGGGGGATTCAAGTATGTACTAACTCTTAAGGATTCATGCTAAAAGCGCAAATGTTGCTTCAGAGAGTGAGGTTAATGAAAAGATCAGATCAAACTTAGGGGTCCTTGGAAAGAACTATGTAACTTTTGAAGAGGGTAGGAGGAATTCATGATTCTATTCAGGATAAACAACGACAATCTTTACAGTGAAATGCTTTTTACTAGGAATATCTTATATAAAAGTGAATGTGTATTGATGTGTTGCTTAAGTCAACATTTCAATATGCTATTATTTAATTCTTAATGTTATACTTATACATGCCGAAAATGATGCACACCATTTTAGTTATTACTATTATTATTATTTACGTTAAATGATTTTTCATAAAACTTACGGTTTTTATAATCGTACTTAAAATAGGATACGGTTGGCAATCTCTACACATACAATATATATATATACAGAAAAAAGGAAAATAAATAAGTAATCCCCATCAAAGAAAAATAAAATAAACTCTTAATTTCTTTTGAAAGAAGTCGTCTATAACATAATACAGTTTTCGCAGTTAAACAAATATCTTTAACATGTAGGCTTAATCTAATATTTCTTGCCTCATCCCAATTCTAGAGTTTTCTTTGTTTTACACCAATCAAAGAGATTTTTTTTCCTTTACATAGATTTCGGCTTCTGTGAAATATCAGATTCCAAAAACCAGACACACAAATGAGCATAATCCTTTCAGGAAAAAAGAAGTTTTTAATGATTCTCTAGCGGGGATTAAAGTTCGTGAAAACTAATCGGAGGCTTATTCTTTTATAATCAGAGCGGACTAAAAGCGAACCCTATCTGCTAATCCGATCAGAGAAAGGAAAGAGGGTCGATAGGGATTTGTATCAAAACAGAAAATGAACTTGATGCTGATAAAATAGATGAATTTTTGTGACAGAGCATATAATCTACTTGAACCTCATAATCCACCATTTTGAGAGAGAAATTTTCTTTTCCCTCTTTTAATTCGGAGCAGTACTCCAAAATTCCAAAATTTTTAATTATGGAATATGCATTATCAAAAAAAATTATCTGTGAAATTTAATATTAATTATTTTAAATTAGCTTTTTGGACATTTTAAGAGTTTGTCTTTCAAAATACATGCTCGAAACAATCTGGGTGCTTCTTGGGAAATATTGATTTAATGAAGAATACTTTTAAGAATAGCACAAGTCCGTACAGTAAAAATAAGAAAATAAATAATAATAAACTTTTAAATTATGTGTATGTATGGACCAGTGAAACACACAAGGGAGCCCGCCCCTACCCCAAAGCCCTTGATTTTTTTCGATTGAATATGTGATCTTATTATATAATACGTAAAATTTAATTAAGTATTTGTTTTTTATAATTAATTTTATTATTTAATGCTAATTATTCAATAATTAATTTTTTACTGTATTTTGTTTCCGAAAATAGACAAAATCAAAAGAATATGTTGGGAGGCGTATTGGAGCACGATACGAGAACAGTGGACTTTCGACCATAGAGCCCCCCTTTGAAAAACTCTTGCGTGCGCTACTGGTATGGACGAATGAATTGAATAGTTAATTAACATTGTGACGAATCTATACCGTTCCTTTCAACTAACTCCTTTAGGGAAAGAATTTTTTTCAACCAACTTTCACCGAAGACAAGAAAACGTGATTATGCAAATTAGGTTTAACAAATAAATTCTGTATTAGCAAGTATCGAGAGTTAATGAAGTGAGAATCGAAGATTATTAAAGTGAGAATTGAAGTTTACTGAAGTGAGGATAGCTCGGATGTGAAGTGAATTAATGAAAAGCTAGTAATCCGGCCATAGAACGTAAACAGTGTTGGACGTGTGAAATTGGAATCACTAAGAAGTGATTAAATTGTTAGTGCGCCTCCGAGGTAAAAACGAGCTTGTATAAATTATCGTTGGAATATAATTGAATATCCGTAAATATTATCCCCACGCTATCTGGTTTCCCTTCAGTCTTCTAAGTATTGATCAAATTTGGTCTGTGTTGAATATTGTGACAAATAAACAATTTTAGTGAATCCTGTCGTCTGATCAATTAGTTCCTCCCACACATCTAGCCGGGTTAGAGAGAAGGAATATTACTTCATTACAACATCATACTTTGAAACAAAATGAGGGCAATTGGTGATGAACCTCATGATTTAAAATACGAAGAGAATTACTCCTTCACTCTCAAAATTACCACATCCCACCAACCCGTAAGGATTTTACTTCCGACCAGAATTTACGTGCTTCAGCTCTTTTACACGACGAATCTTTAGTGGCATCAAGACTTCAACCCACGGCTCAACAGAAATAACGCTAGCTACGAGCTTACAACAAGAATCATTAGGCAAACACGACTGAGTATGGACGAAAATATATCTACAAATAAAATTTCCATATTTTTGGCCATGTTCACAAGATGTTCCTCGCCATGTTCCTAACTCATTAATCATAAAACATCTAACTCTAATTAAGTTCAATACACACTTTAATGTTTAAAATTTTGTGAAAACATTTTGTACTATTCAACCTAAATATTTAATTAAAGAAACAAAAATCCGAATTCTTCACGTTGCTGCCAAAACTGTTAGTATAATTATCGTCAATATTCATAAAAATTAGGATTTTTCAACCCGTGGTCCGCTGAAGTCATTTTAGTGTCCCCAAATTTGAGTTTGAGACAATTTCAAGAAAATTAATTGCCTGGTAAGAAGAGCTTTTTGTTGTAAACACCCCCCCCCCCCTCATTCTTGATATTTAAAACATCCCATTTATACGTTCGATATCGATTTGAAAAAATATTGTGAAAATAAAGAATGTTACAAAAATTTCACTGTATTGTAAGTATTTCTAAAAACTTCCATTTAACTTTTTTGAAAGCAATATATATATATATTCAAATCGGTAACAGCGTCTCTTCATTTCGAATCATTTATAAAATAACAACTTTTTTTTATTTAATTTTTCTTATTACTCGATTTTTTGACAGAAGTGTGGCCCGCGGGTCTTTGTGAATTCTTTGATGTGGCTTTTGAGAGTAAAAAGGTTGAAAACCTCTAATATAAAGCATACCTGAAATATTTATAATCGCATGCATTTAGGAAACGGATTATTCACATGAGAGAATAAAATAACCAGAGACTTCTTTTAGACTTAATAGTCTCATTAGTATTATAATACAATACAGCAGGTGATATGTTTAATTGTCTTTTTACTTTGTTTAAACTCATATATTGAATATGAATTCTGATTTTCGTAATTTAGTTTAAAAGATCGAACGTTAGAGAGACCAACCTCAGCTGAATCAGTCGCAAGAGTTGTTATTCTTCGTCCCTCCCTTGTTGGCCAATCACTTGACGGCGAAGCTTGCCCAGATGGGTATCGCCCATGAGAATGGAAAGACTGAACTTTAATCAATGAGTGAGGAGCTTCTCCCCATACGAATCAAATAATCCTAAAGCATCTATGAGGGGAGAGAGGGTAATCCAATGGAAATGCAACGGTTGTTTGAGGGAGTCGCAGCTTTGGGGGGGGGGGTAAAAATATTCGAGTACCCAGGACACGTGACAGGAATGTGTCCAACAAGAAGTGGTCACATCGAAAACGCTTATGAATCCTAATAGGGTTGTTCAGTCCGTTTATATAGAAAAACAGGGTATTAAAATACACATGTGCGATAGTTTAAAATAAGGAGCCCCGTGAGATTTCTCAAATGGGTAAAAAATTAATTTATTCAATTGTAGCTATGAACTCTATGGTACTGTACTAATCATCTAGTTCTCTGTATTAATAAGGCGTTTTCATATACAACGCTTTGAAAAACTAAGTTGAGATAAATATAAGTTAAGAAATTATTTGAATAAGTTAAGTGAAACTCAATCAATGTACATAATAAACGAAGTGTTTTTACTAGACCTATAACTAAATTTTTATTTTAAGTATTTTACATTACAACTATATTATCAGTTATATAAAGCATAATTATTAATCATTTGGAAAGAAATCTTTTAAATGAAGAGGGTATATATTTTTATAGAATATAAAAAAAGGCTTTGCAGCATTAATTTACAACAGGATTATATTAATAGAAATTGAATTGCATCAGATCCTGAAGTAAAATAAAAGGGTATTTCTAACACATTAAACGCGTTTCTCTTTATCGATGCCATTTAGATAAAAGTGGGGGGAAGAGGGATTAAAAAAATTAATTTACCCATGATTATTCGAACGGGTTTTATGACACGTATTTACTACCATTCGCTTACACCATCGATTTCCTTTTCGCAGGTACTTTTATTAACAGAGCAAATTTTTTTTTCATTTTGTTTTTGTTTACAATCTCGCACCGGAAGAAATACAAATACAACAGGGAAAAAAAAGGTAAATAAAATAGTGAAGCCGAATAAATACAGAAATCGATTAGGTACCAGATTTGTGCCCAAATTTTCCCCATCGGAAACTTTTACGACCCTCTTTCCTAGCGGCACCCAGAGACACGTTTATGGGGGTCAAAGTGTCAACCCAGCAGCTTCGGCACTTTTTAATTTTTTTTTTTCGTTCTGATTTCGGCAACTCTACAAGAAACGCTGTTCGATAAGCGCCCCCACCCCCGTCCTGACGACGAAAGGTGTTCTCTTTTACGCCTCCACCCCCCTTCGGCACATAAATATCGCTTGCGATCGTAAAATATACTGCTCACTCAGTTTTGGCACCACTCGCTTGTTTTATGACCCCGGACAGTAAAATGTAAAGTGTCGCCGACTTTATTGGTACAAATTGCCCGATAAATTTACACTTTATACGTCACGTTCCCCCTCGTTAAAAGTGACGACCCGCCTTTAATTCGGCGTCTGCCTTTTTAAATGAGGAACGCGCGATGCGATATTAATCCGAATCTTTCATAAAAAGGGACACGTTTTGAATTTCATGATCATCAAGAGGTGATGAGCCTTTTACAGCTCTCCTATTGTCTCCAACGGGCCTTTTAAATCGCGCTTTGTTTACAGCCAAGAGGATCCCAGCCAGATTTAGATTACTTGACTTGGAAAACGAGAGAGAGGTTGGAAGAGGTGTCTTGGGAAACGTGAAAGTATGTTACGATGATACAGTTAAGGGATTTTATTTCATCTTCGTAAATGTTTGTTAAGGTTCATCAAATACACGAATATCTTTAGCACATCGAGTGTACCAATTGTACGTAGTTATCGTACCTTTGGGATCTTTTAGTTTTTATAGATGTCATAACTGCAGACCACACAATAATATGATCAATATATACAGGGTTATTCATTATTCCCTCC
>BMAO01036815.1:0-86936 GCA_019973975.1 Trichonephila clavata
AGATTTTGCCCTGTTCTTAAGGATTTAAACTAATTTACATGTAATGGCATTAGATCACAATTGATTTTTGTTTTAAATTTAGGAAAAATAAGGAAAAAAACACTTAGTAAAAGGTCAACAAAATAAAAACGTCGATGCGAATCCCCTTTTTTTAAAAAACAAAATCATTACAAGTTCTATTTTTCTCTTATCAATAAAAGATCCCAAATTTATGTTAAACTTTCTGTACCCCCCCCCCCCCCATATTTTTGGACATTATGAATTCATTCATTTGGACTCTTTTCTTTTCTTTTTGTAATGACTTTTTTTGTGCAAAAACTTCTTATCAATAACAATAATATATAAACTAATTGTATTGTAAATATTTATTTAAAATATTTAAAAATCTTTTAAATGCTTTAAGCCCCCTCTCCCCAGAAAAAAACTAAAATTAACTGAAAATAACTCTCAAAACAAATCTAAAGCTTCCTTAATATTTACCAAATTAATCCTTCCAATTGTTTACTTTTTTTCACATTAAAATCAATCAACAGAAAACTTTTTAGGAATTAAAGATTGTATGGCCGCTTTTTAAGAGCACCCTTAAAGGAAAATTACTGTTTAAAATTAATATTTATGTTCTTTGCTTCAATACAAAGGAATTTCCCATTTTCTGTCATAAGCTCGCAGATGTTTCACTGGGAAAATTGTATTGAATCCGACTTCAGGAACAGACAATTTTTAAAAATACAATAATACATCTTTTCATTCAGCAAGCATTTCAAAATATAAGTTTCACATAAACCTCTAATATTAACTGGTTCTGGATTAATTTTATATTTATAACAACTGGTGATTTCTTTTTCTCTCCTTTCCTTTATGATCTTCCATTAAACACTCTCAAAACGACATCCTTTACAAACTAGTGCGTATCTACATTTCCCTCGTTCGAAACTCCGGATACACACACATGATAAACTGAAGATTGGCCCAACAAGCTGAGAAGGAAATTATCTCGAGTGATGAAGTATCGACAGTGACAGATCCTGCTCTTTTTCTTGAGATATGTGGGCCTCCTGACATTAGCCCACCCCACAAATCTTTCGGCGAAACCATATCCCCCTCTCTCCCCCTTCCAAATCTGCCTTTCAAACCGAAAATCCAAAGTGATTGCTAAACCAGTAGTTGTTGATCGCACCCCGTCCCCTCTTTTTGCCTCCCCCTTTCCACTTACTAACCTTTCTCCTGTCTTTTTTTTCTAACTGGAAAAGAAAAAGGATATGTACATCAGTCTTTAAAGTTGATTTGATGAGATGATAAATAGGTATTGTGTACGCCTAGATATTTTGGGCTTCCCTAAACGATGAAGCTATTGAATAGCCTATTTCCTATTTTTTTAAAAAAAAACAAATGGAAGTTTTGTATTCTCCCGTAATGATAAATATGCTTTATTCAAGATTATCTGTTTTCTTGTGTTTATTTTCACTCAAAAATTACTTCCGGCCGAGTCTTATATGGGGAAAAAAATTAATTTTAAAAGTATCATGTTTTTGTTTTAAGGAAAAATTTGCATTGAGATGACACTTATTTTCACTTTGATGTTATAAGTTCAACTCTTTATTATTAGCTTTGATCAATCCGCACTTGGAAATTTTCACAGGACTAAATTTAGGTCAAACTATACCAAATTTTAAAAATATATAAATAATAATTTAACTTTTGTATTGGTATCTGTATATTTAATAAAAAAGTTATTTAGTTCGCATATACACTCTTACAAAGAAAAATAAAAACAAATTCTTGGTTTGTATGCGCTATATAAAAAACACCATTGTGTGAAATATTTTATTGTATTAACAGTAGAAAATATTATTGTTTACATAATGTATTTCATTTATTTTTTAAAAAATTTCCAAGTTACCAGAAAGTGATATCAATAAGTTTATTTATTAGCATTGAATATATTGTAAGCATACATCCTTAAAAATTTATTTTTCTGAAATTGTATTCCTAAATTTACTCTCAGATAAAATATTCATAAATTCATAAAGATATTCCTAATTATAAACATTTGATAATTCTATATATTGATGGAAGAGGAATTTTCAAATATCTAACAGACCAACTTTTTAGATTCATATATATTATTTGTGATAAACACTCTTAAATGGCTTTATAAGTTCTAATATATTATATAGGTACATTTACTTTGAATTTAGTTAAAAGATCTGAATTGCCGTAATTTAATCATGCTTAGGAATTTAACAGTCGAGCCTTTATCTAATGAATTCGCTAAATCCTGAAAAAAAGTTATTATGTGGAAGATTCGTTAAGTTGAGATTAATTTTCAATATATTTTATGTGTTTGGTTCCAGGAAAAAGATCGTAAAATAGAAAGATTTGCAAAATAGAGGCTCGCAGAATTGAGGTTTCGACTATATTATGTTTGTTTTCGGTCAATTTGAAAGCGAAATGTGGAAAAGAATATCAAGCAGTCATTATTTGCAAAATGTATGCGATTAATCTGCAATTATTTAGTTAAATTTGTTTAAATGGTAACGTAATATCTCTCACACATTAAAAAGATCTCTACTTTACACAAATATTAGATATATCTCATATCGATTGTGATTACCATTGTTTTTATCGATTTATTGAATTTAGATCATTAATGTAAGATTCGTACTAAGTGTCATTTACTAGAAAATCAAAATTAAGTTTAGACTTTCGTTAAAGCATCGTCTTTCCATGGAAAACAGATGCATCTCTCTTCAACCGTATAATTTCATCTCAAAGCAAAGCGAACAGAATTCTCTAGGTTCGATGCAGATTTTTCCAAGTGTTTCCATCTCCAACGATGTGGACATACAAGCCTCATTGCACAGATTCTTAACCAAACCTTCATCGGTCTAGCATTTTGAGTTGGGTTTCCAGTGAAGCGTGATGAGGAACAACGAGCCGATGAAGGTCGATGTCAAGTTACCTTCGTTTTTGTGCCAGCCGCTTTCATTTCGAGTTACTAAGATTGATCATCTGGCTAACAGAAGAGACACCGGACTAATCTGTTAACGCGCAGCAAGAGGTGATACGCCGACAAGCTTCAGTGATTTTTATTAACTCTTACTTCATCGTGTCGAATGGTTTCCTTTTGTGGAGGTCCGTGTTTGGATAGAATGGAAGGTCCGTTTAGAGATCACTTGGGTATCATTGAATTTTTTTTTAAAATTGACGCAGATTATTGCTATTGAAAAGTGCTCTGGTATAAGATGGATTGGGTTTTATTATGATGTTTAGATTAAAACCGTTGGCTATGATAAGAAAGATTAAGTTATGAATTAAGTAAGCACGATTTATGCATATTTTGAATTGTGTAGCCGCTTCATCTACTTGGATCCACTAGTAATAAAATAGATTGTAACGAATTGAAGTAATGGAAACTTGCAGTGCACCTGCAAAATATGACACCTAGAAGAACTGGAGATTTCAAAGCAAACTTTATTGGAGAGATAACACACACACATTACAAATGTAAGATGATTAGAAATATAACCTTCTGCGAGGTGAGAAAGATATTGAAACCAGTAATGAGAGTACCACCATGGCTCGTAATAACTGCTACTACACGTCTCAGTAGCCTCAAAGTCCTCCCCAACATCCAGAGATTTTTAAATTTTAGTATAATGATGATGCCTCGGTGCTTTCTCGTCGACGTGTTTTCTTAAAATGCAAATCCCTCCCATACAAATAGTCTGTGTACACCCCTGCGTCTCGACATTAAAAATGATAAATGCTTTTGATATGTTGTTGTTGGATCAGTCGCTGTCACATCCATACTTTGCAAAGTTGATGCAGTGTTTTTAGTGAGGGGTGGGGGATGCCGGACCAATCGTTCTATAGTCGTCGATTCGACATACTAGATAAGAGTAGGTTAACAGTTGCATAATGTCTTGAAACTTGTGAGCCACGTGTGATCTCATTGTCTTGTTGAAATGTAATCACACGTAGTACACAATTTTCTCTTGGAATGTGATCGCAGACAACCTTTGGAAATAAAAAAACAATGATAAAACCTCAGCGATGTAGTGTAACCTGGTAATATTACCGGAAAGGCATATTAGGGAAGGGAGTAGGAGGTTTGCGAGGAGGGAAAGGGGAAAAGAGAGGAATCCAATATCACTCACGCCTTAATACTATGCGCATAACCATTATGACGATGCAGAAAGCAACAATTAAACAAACTTTCTCCGCGGGGTTTCCAAATTATAATAAAAAAAATGGTGGTTACTGCTTGCAAAAGCATCATTTTCTTGTCAGCCATTTAATGCAACGTTGCAGAAGCAGACACATGCGGATTTGAAACTAAATAAGTAGAAGCAATTGTCGCCTTGAGGACATTCCACTGTGCTGAAAACGACGTCGAAAGGTACTGTGTGGGTATCGATTGTTGTGCACGTTGAGCATATTTGTTATGATATGCTTTCTAATGCAGAACAGTGAAACAGATGCCGAGATGCAACCGGTGTCGTCGCTCAATCGCTCCCTCCTGCATCATTCAATTAAAGACCCACCCAACTATTGCTTGATTATTTCCAACACGATTACTGATTTCTCGGAAGGGTAATCTGCATTTATGTAGACAATAATTTGGATTCAGAAACGTGATAAAAAAAAAGTCTCATATTTTTCTTCGAGGCCAGTGGCGCACACAAGGGGGGTGCCTAGGGGTTCGGACAACCCCAAAGTCTCTGAGTTTTTTTCGATTGATGATAATCCTACATATATATAACGTAAAATTTAATTAAGTACTTGTAATTAACAACTTATTTTATTAATTAATGCTAATTATTAATTCAATAATCTATTTTTTACTGTTTTTTGTTAACAAAATTGATAAAATCAGAAGAATCAATTGGTGTTGTCTTGAAGTATGATACGAGTTGGGGGACTTTCGACCATGACCCGCCCCCCTGAAAATTTTTTGGGTTCGCTACTGTTCGAGGCATATTAAAGATGCTGATGCAAAACAATTCTGCATAAAATTAATTGTAATACTTCAAAGCGACATTTTTTTTTCATAACTCGATGGTAGCACTACAAACTCCCGGAATATGCATCTGCTCCAAAATGCTATTCTTGAGCAAATCCCATCGCGGTATAAGAGGAAATTTCACACAGTTTGAATGTCTAGCAGTGAAATAGATAATAAATACGATTCTCTGTATTATGTGCTACATTTCGGTGTACTGAATCTTAAAGTGATTTGTCACATTTTTACTCTAAGGAATATAATATAGATTTCTGAGATTAGAATAATATTTAAAAAAGCTTATAAAGGAGCCTTAAAAATAAAATATCACGTAATGTTTCCATTTTAAGAATAATGAAGAAAAAAATTTGGTGATACACTATATTTTTTTCTGTTTATATTTCCCCGAAAGATAAAAGGATTTCAAAATATCTTTGAAATAATCAATTTGTCTGCATTACACGATGTAAGATTTAAGTTTAAAATATTAACATATATATGGTTTCATCCTTTGGCATCCATTTCATGTCTCTCTTAATATATATATATTCCTACTAAGTTATCATCATGTGAAAGATTGAAATAGAGACCTATAAAATAAACGTTTTTAGGCTGTCTTTATATGATGTTAAAACTGATATATTATGATCCGAAAATCATTCCCCTTTCTGACAGAAAAACAATTTAATTTTCATGTCAATTTGTGACGTTGTAATGTAATTTCTCAGTTAATGCATTGAATTCCTAAAATTTAGAAACATTTCATAAACAAAAACAAAACAAAAAAACTTATTATTTTCATCTGTAAAATTTAACACTCTTTTGGGACACATGTTATAATAGAAACTAATTCAGAAATGGATGAGCTTATAAAATATACTGCCTTTGTTAGAAAAACGAAGTAGGAATAAGATGTTTGATCGTCTTTCTATTTGAAAAAATTCTGATTTTGAATCGTAACTTTAAGATTAAATGAGCAGCCACGGTAGCCAAAAGGTCCAGGTCGTGAAGTTATGGTTGTTTCTGACAAAACATTATATTATTATTATATTGAGTTCCAGTCACAGTGCCCATTAAAAACCCTACGTACCCGTCGGACGAATGCACTTTATTTTGGCTCAAAATCTTTCTGTTAAATCTTTGTCACTTGACCGAGGTTCATAATTAAGGGGTCCAACGCCAATCGTTCTCGTGCAGCTTCGAAATCTAATATTGATAAGCAATCAATTACTTCTAGGACAATAATAAATCCCTTAACAATAACAAGCTTAGGAATCTATAGTCTTTATCTAAATATATAAAACCATTTTATTTTACATATTCTTCTTAATTAACTCTATTTTGCACATCTGCCCTATTAAAGCTATTTATTGAATGGAATTTTAATTTCCTTTGTTCCTTGCAAAGAATTTTTAAACTTCAGTTTACTAGAAATAAACAACCATCTTCCCTCTCAATTAAGAACAGCGGCTGTCAAAATCGAAATTCGAGAAACAAACCCAGACGACTCAAGACTAATTAGATTTATGTTAAGCACTGAACAGCAACTAAACGACGATGGGCCTTTTCTACTCGAAGGCAAGCATCGAAAAAATATATTCCCGTTTCATTTTATTATTTTACTGGAGGCCCCTCAATTACAAGTTCCTTAACTTCCGCCGCTTAGCTTTGTGGAACAAGGAAGGCGGGGACGTTGTCTCGAGATTAATAGCTCCAAGTGCCCGTCATTCGCAAGTAGGAGTCGTCATTTTCACACGACATGAGCTGCGTTTCGAATGTTCCAAACGCGTGATTATAGTGTTCACTTTGGGTCCTCACGGTGTCGATCTTCATGGCTAAGAGGCTTTTTATGCTAATAGGTCTCAGGCGTTTGCCTCCTTTTCAGTGAAACACTCGCTGAATGTCGCACTTGATGGTTGCAATGATGGATGGACCTGCAGCAATCGGACTTTTGATTAGCAGGTCAGAAGGATGGTTAATAGGAAGGGGAAATAGAATGCATAATGAAGCACCGAAAGAATCAAAAACAGCCACATTTCGACAAGGTTTTCGTTTCTCTCTTTTCGAAGAGACTTTTTTTTAAACGAAAAGAAGAAGTTGTCACTGTTATTTTCTCCTAAATGAGGTTCGTGATGGTGATATTTGACATTTATAGGGCCTACTCGTTTTGAGTGAATGTAATTTCGTGATCGTGTTGTTTGAAATACGACGGAATAGGCTAATTTACCTAAATTTGTGCATGGAGAGGAAAGCCATTTGGTTACATTTATTTTCTCTATAATTAGTGATTAATGATATTTCCAGGTTTATGAATAGTTAAAAAGATCGCAAAGGATAATGTACGATAAGGTTTAAAATATATTATTGCACATATATTTTACAGCTTTCATATTTAACACATGATGATAGGGTTGCACAAAAACGGCTTTATTTTCTTTTAACTTTTTTTTTACTTTTGAAGTTTTAGATATGGCTTAAAATAAACTCTACATAAAAAAGGGTTTTTTTATTTATTATTTTATGTGCTACTTTATCTTCTGTTTTAATGATATAAAATTACTCAAATTACCGATCTGTTTAGTTAAATAGAAATTTTAAAGTATGTTTAGATTAAGTTATATAAGATTTTTAGATTTTTCAAACTTCCTTTTCTCGACTATTTAAAAAGGGTTTATTTCTTATTTTTTAACGTATATATATACTCGTTTCTTTAAGTTCAGCAATGACGCACTTCAATTCGTAAGCATATAAACCCTAATATTGAGTATTTCAAGTTCTATTTTATCTCTTTTGAATAATGCGAAAAATTTACAAGCATTACAGTTATAATTATGCTGGTAAGTTAATCCAACTAATATTAATGAAATCTTCAATAGATGAAAATAAATTTATATAGAACACGCCTAACATAAGCTGTAACTTGCAAAGTTCTTTTGTTACAACTATAAAAAACCTTGCTTATTCATTAGATAATCAATGATTACAAGATAAGTTTTATCACACACCACGAAAATATTTTCGTATTAATATTGAAATTAGTTTTTTTTTAATTATATGCTATTTTGAAGTATAATTCTTCAAATATTTGACTATCATTTTATTACTAAGAAAAAAATATAAAATCATAGGTTGATTGCACAATTTATTTTTCTTCCTCTTCACCATATAACTATTCTTATACTATTATTTAATTCCAAATAAATCTATTTTTTAAATAAAATAATGTGTAATCCATTTCTTCGAAATGATGTAACTTCGTTGTTTCTTATTTCAGATTTTCTTTCTGTATTTAGAAATTAGTGGTAAAATAATAGTCGTACATCA
Organism: Trichonephila clavata; assembly: GCA_019973975.1. Lineage (NCBI taxonomy): Eukaryota > Metazoa > Arthropoda > Arachnida > Araneae > Nephilidae > Trichonephila > Trichonephila clavata. Next base: position 8,330 of record BMAO01036815.1, read on the forward strand.
ATTAGCGTAAAAGTAATCACTGCGAACTTTTTCATAAAGCCGAACAATTCTCAAACTATGAGATTAAAATTAATAAGCTTCTTAAAATGAATAAGTTTCCCAATGTTGGCAAAGCTTCGACCCGCAACCGATATGAGGTTTGAGCTTTCGATTCGTTCAAATACTGATAATTTGGGAAAGGTTAATATCTCAATCATTTAGTCTTATTTTTTTATACAGAGTTCTTTAAATTGGCGTAAATAAGTGCAACGACAGAGCGGAACTAATGAGTTTTCGAAGAGCTAAGCATTTAATCGTTTAAATGTACTTAAATAACCATCACACAACAAATCTCTCAAATCACACTTAACTAAAAATCTCGTCGTGATGTCATTTTTTAGACTGTTGGATAGAAGAAATTCCATGTTTACTTTGTTTTTACTTTTTTCTCGTATTTTCACTGGAAATTATTAGGCTCTTTTTATTTATAAGAAAATCAATATTTGAAACAAACATATAAAAAATAATTTAAAGTCCTTTTTTTAAAAGTTTTTTTTTTTCCTTTAGACTTTTTAAACCTTTTAACTGTCAAGTTATTTTGATAATTTGGGTACATAAATCGTCAATTTTTTTATTGCAAAAATCAAGTGTTTTGTACAAAAAAAAATATTAGTGGTTCAAAAATGATGTTTTGAATTACATGCATATGATTTTGATTTTTTTTATTTTGTAGCAACTGCATATTTGTTTGAAGGGGGTGGCTTCCCCACAGCGAGGCTGTGGTAAAGTTCACTTTTAGTGGAGCAATAGTTTGTAAAAAAATAAATAAAATAAAAATAAATAAAAATGAATACCTATTAATAGTTTAGTAAGTCAGTTTTATGTGGTTTTGTGAGCAAAAATTAATTTTTCCCGATTCATATTCAGGTATGACAAAGAGATGAAGCCGAAATAAACTTCTCCCGACATGTGTGTGTGTGTTTTCGGGTATAACAATAAAAAACCCTCAAAATAAAAACTACCCCGTATAAGAAATACTGAGGCGTGATATTTTGGAGTACAAGTACCGTGCCGGAGATAATCTTGGCATGACAGTTAAAAGGTTAATAAAAAACTAACATCTCTGCTTATAGCTACCAAATTTATTTTTAAAATTTAATTGAAAAATAGAAGCATCTTTTACTTAAGAGGCAAAAGGAATTAAATTAGGTCACTTCAAGTTACAAATATGGTCTACAGCATTATGGCTGGCAAAGATTGAGTTGTTAAAGCTCTTATTCCTTCAAAAATCATCGAGCAGAATAATGGGAGCTACCATCATATTAAACTCAAGGTTTCCAATAATTAAGTGGGAAAGTTAGGAATGTGAAGACCAGTTGAGATGTCAGCCTCATCATTTGGCTCGGAATTGAAAACATTGTCACCAATGCATATATATATATATAGCTCTATAATAATATTAGGTCAAAACCAGACAAGAAATTTGAAGTATTAAAGTTCTAAAAATTGTGCAAAATTACTCCTATATGCACTTTTATCAGATTAATTTCTCAAATGTTTTTAAATGGGAGATTGTTTCATCGGTAATAAAAACAGAGAATTAGACAAATGGTGGACTTTTTAATATATTTATCTAAGATGGAGTTTAAGGAAACGGGTATATACTCGTTTACATAATTAACTATTTGTTGTAGTATTCGTTTTAAAGTAGAATTTTAAAAAAAATTAGAATCTTTTATACTGGGATCTTGTTTAAAAAAATGAAAATGATTATATTCATATTAAAGAGTAATAACGTACAAATTACGATAATTGTAGTACATCCCTTTAGTATTATAACTCATTATGAACCATTTATTGTTTGCTAAGTATATTATAATGAATTTTTTCCAATGATCATGCATTAGGGATATACACTAATCCCGTTGAACAATATTAAGCGGATAATCTAAGCATAAGCGATTAGAGCTTCTAAGTAATTATAAGTATACATATAATCTTAAATTACTGCGTGACGAATAAATATAGTTATTGAGACTTTTCAATACATCACGAAGGAATCCACTTCAAGTGGGCTTTTGAAGTTACAATGACTTTCCAGATTCTTTTAAGTGATTCTTCAATTACTTTTGAGTTTGATTATGATTAGATTCTAATGTGCGTGTTCTTTTAAAATGTGCTTTCCAATTGATATGTTTTACACTAAGGGTATAATACTTATAAACTACATGTCTAATAGGTTAGACATATTACACAGAGGTGAGTACATGGCTAATTTTTTATCGGAGTGACTAATATGTCAATAATAAGAAGGGACGTCTTAAGGCATGGGCCAACTGGACCCGGGCCCAGGGCCTCAATCACAATGGGGACCCACCTTAATAATATCATAATTCAAATAATTTCAGCGGTCAAATGTTATTTTCGGTTGTATTCACCGAAAAACTGCTAATTTCGGACGATATGTCTACTGGCTACATGTGATGACCATCGTCCTTTTATAGGCCTCTCTATCACCATACACCGTCATTACTCATTCAATCAACAGGCGGCAGTCGATCCAGCAGGTATATGCAAAGTCATGCACATTTATTTGTTTCGGGTTATTGTTTATACGAGTTTTTGGCAACGTCTGCTACAGTGGTGTAACGTACATCCCCGCATTGCGAGGATCCAAGGCCTGACTGACACACACATACAAGTATACGTATTTGACTAATTTACAAAATATTAAAAGCAAAACCTGACTTTGTAGGGGGCCCTCAATATTCTCCGTTACGCCACTGGATAGGGGCTACATTTTTGTAGGGGTCCAGGGCCTCAAGAAGTCTTAAGACGGCCCTGATAATAAGTAAGTTATAGAAGTAACATATTACGTTTATGTATGGTACCTTTATGTCATTGTTATGATATTGTTATGTAACACCGTTTTCTTGATTTTCATGTAAAATACTTAAGCATGTGTTAAAATAGCATGATCAAAAAACACTTGTGACTATTTTGATTGGCTGCTTTCTTTGCTTAGGATTTTTCTATGCGATGTGATTTCTTTTAATGTCCTGGACATAAATTTTTAATAAAATGAAAAGCTAAAATCAAATTAATTTTTAGAGGCAAGCAAATCGAATTTATTATAATTTTTTTTTGAAAAGTTACCTTTAATTTTTTTAAATGTCTATTTTTATATGAATAATTTTTTTTTATACCTGAATTCAAATTAATTTAGCAAAGTGAATTTTTTGTAAAACTTAATCTTTTCTCTCTTTGTGTCAGGTTTTATTTTATTTTCATTCAATTCAAGTTTGTAAAGAAGCTATTAAATTCCGATAAGAAAAGAATGCAAGGACAAAGAATAATCTGTTTCTTACTTTTACAAGTGGAAGAAGCCAAGGGAAAAAAAGAAGAAAAATGACTAAAATTTTCCTTTTTAAGAAATATTTTAATTTCTTAAGGAAAGATTATTATTTCACTTTATTTAGAGATTATTACTGTTATTCAGATACGTAAAAACAAGCTGAAATTCTTGATTCTCACATAGAGAATCAAGACCAATCACATTTATTGAGAAATAGGTAAATTTTTAAGGTTGAGAACTAAGATAAATTAAGAAATATTAATCAAATTGATATGGTTATTCTTAATTCTTAAACTATAATATCTCAAATAAAATGCTTTTAAAAGAAATTTTGAGGACTATATATATATATATATAATACTTTTTAAGTTTCTGTTATATTTCAGCTATATTCTATAGATCTACATCTGGACTTTTGATAAATATATAGATACAGTGGCGCACACAAGGAAGGGGGTCTAGGGTTCTGGACCCCCCCCCCGAAGCCTTTGACTTTTTTTTTCCATTGATGATAATCCTATACATATATAACGTAAATAATTAAATACTTATAATTGACAATTTATTTTATTAGTTAATGCTAATTTTTATTCAATAATTTATTTTTTACTGTTTTTTGTTAACAAAATCAAAAGAATCAATTGGTGTTGTCTTGAGGTATGATATGAGTTGGGGGACTTTAGAGCATGCCCCCCCCCCCTAAAATAAAAAAAATTTTTTGTATGCACTACTGTTATTTCATTTTTTTTTTTTTTTTTTTTTTTTTTTTTTTTTTATTTTTTTTTTTTTTGTATTTTGATTATATATATATATATATATATATATATTCGTCATTCAAATTTTTCTGTCGAGAGATTAACTTTAAATTATGATGGTCTTGAACCTTCAAGACTTTGTGGAAAAGTTAACTTTTTAAGTTTACCCGCCTCACAACTTAATCTCTACAAAAACTACCACGCCGACACATCATCCACTTATTCTGACCAATCATGGTATTTACAAACGGAAATCATATAATTACCAAAGCTTCCGTTTGGGAGGGATATAAAAACTTAAATCTCCGTTAGAAAAATAACGCTTTTGTCCTTTGTATTATTCTGTGTGTTTGTATTGTAGCATTGTGTGCTAACATAATTAAAATGTTAAATTAAAATAAGTGAAAGTCTCTTCTAATCCATTCAACTACTGCATTCATTAAGATCTCCCAGTAACATGTTTAATACCGGTGAAATCGTCACACACACACACATACACACCACACACATACACGCGCATACACACACATACACACACATACACATACACACATACACACACATACACACACACGCACACGTACACACATATACATACGCTCACATACACACGCATCCACATACACACACATGCACACATACACCTTTTTAGAGCTGGTTAATACGAAACACTTTTTTTTAAAGTTTTTTTCGGTGAATGATTTTCATTTAATCAATTATTAATTATATAAATGGTTTTTTTTTTATAAAAGGTTAAACTTAAATAACAGATCTTTAACAGAAAAAATTTATGCATTTTTAGTTTTTTTACTATAGCAAATCTGTTAGAAATGTTTTAATTAGCAACATTACTTTTAAAAAGAGTAATATAATAAATACAACTATTTATCTTTGAATAATGCACTGAAGGCCAATAACCGATTCATGGAAACTGACTGTAGCTATTTTATGAGCTCTGTGACCGTAGTAAATCTTTTATTTTAGTGAATCACTAATAGATCACAATTCCAAGATCACATAAAAAAGACGTCTGCGCTCATTCAATCCTTTCCTTTTTAAACAAACAGAACTCATCAGTCTCGACAAACTGGTCGGGAAATTCACCCTAGCGTGAAGTTATTTCGTTAAAAAAATAAATGTCATATTTGGGAAGGGAAAAAAATATTTTCTCACTAACCTGTTTCTTCTTCTTTTCTTGCCTTTGTTAACAACCCCCGTAACCTGAAGCACCACACACCTCAACTAAGAATAATAGTGAAAAAAAAAATCTGCTGCATGAAAGAATAAGAAAAGTTCCAGCTACTAAGGATTTGAAGAAGACAAATTGAAAACGACCGCTATTGGGTCTGCTTCAGAGAACTTACTAATTTTGCCGGTATATAATCAAACCAGAAGGATCCTCACGATTCTCGTATTTCTTTTGGCGAGTTTTTCTTTCTTCCTTTTCCAGTCTCCTCCCCTGTTCTTTCCATTCTTTCTAAGAGATCTGTTATTTCCATGGCGCGCGACTATAGTTCAGGTGCCCAAATTGGTATCATATCTTGTCTTAAAGAGGCCAGGTAATTTTGACTGATCAGATTATTGGGTATCTGTAAATAAGACACGTATTTATGAGCGAATCAGAGTTTCTTTTCTTTCTTTTCTGAAATTTCAAATGAAGTTGACCTCTCTCTCTCTCTCTTGCTTTTTCTTTTTAAATTTATGATCCTATATCATGCTTTTATTTTTAAAGAAAAAAAAATTAGGTATACATGAGAAATTTTAAAATCTTAATTATTTAAGACAGAGGCAGACAATACTTTTCGCTCGAATGCCACATTGTTGAAGCGAAGGACACAGGAGGTTTTTTTTAAAAAAATGATTGCATTCAGTGGCGCACACATGAATTTTTCAAGGGGGGGGGGGAAGGGCAGGGTCGAATGTTCACTTTTCTCTTATCATGCTCTGATACGCCACCCAACATGTTCTTTTGATTTTGTCGAATTTCGGGATCAAAAAACAGTAAAAAATTATTTATTGAATAATTAATTAATATTTATTAATAAAATTAATTATTAATAACAAATACTTAATTAAGTTTTACGTACTATATACATAGGATTATAATCAATCGAGAAAAAAATCAAAGGCTTTGGATGGGGGTGGGGGGTCTGGAGCCGAGGAGCCCCCCCCCCTTGTGTGCGTCACTGATTGGATTCATTAGTTAACTTTGTATATCAGAAAAGCTATAAATTTTACCTTAATAATCAGCACCATAAGTGAAATAAAATAGTGGCAGTTTTATTGAATTTATCTAATGGGCTAATTTCATATAATCTATAGTTGCAAGCATATTTCATTTTAGAATCAGTTTAATGAGACAACTACCCCACTCTTTTTCAACAGTTTTTTTAATGTATTTTATTATTATTTATTTATTTATTTTTGAAGTCAGGAGTGAAATTGCTTGTTGAAATTCTCATCAGAGCCTACGAAATTTCAGCTAACTTGAATCTTTATTTACTCTTGTTGATCTTCCTGCAAAAAAACATTTTTCGCAAATATATATCGATTCAAATCTTGAAAAGATTTTCTATAAATCTGGTTTTCTGATTGTCTTGGATCGCCGCTATTTGCCCATTCCTGAAAGAAGATGCGAATATTATTACGAAATGTTTTCACATTTTTCTAAAAAAAAATAGTCATATAAAATTAATTTACTTTTCATATTAGAACTTAAAACTGTATTTTAAAAGGATTCCTTTAGAGCAGTGCTTCTCAAACTTTCAACATTTGCGTCCAAATTTTTAATCAGAATTTTCATCGCCCTCCCCTCCATACTATAACAATATATTAAAATCAATAATAATATACTTTGACGCTAAAGTTACAATACGACTTTAATTATAAACCGTACAAGTTATCATGATAAGTATTAAATTTTGTTTAATAAAGCCCATGGGAGTAGCTAGTAATTATTAAACTTGTTTTTAATTTAGTATTGATAAATTAATTATCAAATACATTGATCAGTACTGATACATTTATAAGTGTATTATATCAGTGTAAATGTATATTTTATTTTTTTATTACGTCAGAATGCATTTTTTTGTGTGCTTCCTTTGAGTAAATTAATAATTTTTTGTTCTAGATTCTTCAATATGCTCACGCCCCCCACCTAGGGTTATCACGCCTCCCAACGGGGGCACGCCCCACAGTTTGAAAAACTCTGTTTTAGAGCCAAACTCTAATTATTCAATGTAATAAAAAGAAAGGAAATGTGCAAAAAATAAAAACAAAACAGTACCGAATTATTTTAAAATAGTTTTAATGTACGTCCCTTGTATCAATATTTTATATGAAATCCACGATTATGGCAAAAATAATTGAAAAAAAGAAAAGGGAAAAGTAAGTTAACGATAAAAACTAACAATGATCATTGAAATTAAAACATATTGTCAGTAGAAGGCTAAATGTCCAACCTGATTAGTACATATAAGACATATTTTTTTTAAAAAAAATTAACAACAAGTGTGCAGTCATTATTACAAAGAAGTTTATTTCGAAGAATAGGTTTTTAAAGAAAAATTTTTTTTCAACTTATCAAAGTAGTATTTTGCTTATAAATTCCAGAATCACAAAAACATATTCCTATTAATAAGTTGTTTTAGATAGATTTAGAAAGTCAACAATTTGGCTCTAAAATTATCAAACTTTATATACCCTAAATAAGTATTTCAATTCTTTAAAACTTAATGAGAAAATTTGCACTTAATTTTAAAAATTAAAAATAGACTTGATGCTTTTCTAAAAACAGGTAAGAAAAAATATTTTTTGTGTACTATAAACCAGCTCGCTTACGCAAAACATTATTTAAAATTTAAGAGTAAAATTTCATTTCAAGCCGTATATTTAGATTGTAATAACGCTCAAAGGTGTCAGCCATCAATCCGATGCATCGAAATGTATGTGTTTCTTGATTTATGGATTTATCAATAATTTTTTTCACATCTGAATAAGAAATTAAAATAACCAAAAAAATTCCCATTAAAATTTTTCAAAGAATTTGTTTAAGTTGCAGTTTTTATTGCTTATCCTGTAAACATTCAAAACATTTTCATTTAAAGCTGGCCTTATTTTTACTTACTCAATTAACTGGAATAAACTCTAATTATTTTATTTTCGATAAAAAAAAAGTTATATTACATCAAAATTAAGCTTATGTGTTTATATTATATATATGTGCGTTTAAACTCTGCCCTTAAAATGTTAAACAAAAATCAATTTATGCACATTTTTTCCTCCATTAAAATGTAGAATTATTATTTTTACAAAGTACATCAAAAATATGCAACATATTTTATGTAGGGAGGCAATCACTGGCTGAAAAAGAAATGTTATTTGCTAAAATGTTGCTCTCAAAGCGATTGAGAAATCTGAATGAAATATTTTATTAGTAAAGTATTTTTCTTTTAAAAAAATATTCTGAATATTGATCCTATTATATTTTTAAGAGGTTAACTTTAGCATTAATGTTACTTCTATTTAGGCTTGAAAAAACTGTCAAACAATTTAGATATTGCTATACTTTCATACTTTCATTTTTTATAAGTTTTCCCCCATTTTTTTTCAAAGAAGCACAGAAAAAGAAAATAATTAAATTCCCTGTTTCCCAAGTAATTAATTTATTCGGTTTTCTTACGTGGGCGAAACACACACAAATACAAAAAAGGCAAGCACAAAACAAAATATTTTCCATGCTAGCCTTTCCAACCAAACGGAGAAATGCTTTTACTTATCTAGTATGCAGAGAGAGATATTTTTTTATAAAAAAATCCTCTCACATAAATAGAAATTGTTCCTATAGTACTTATCTTTGCCGATAAACAAAAAACTAAAACCCTTCTAAATCAGTACTTCTATAACTTTCAATACTTGCGACCCAATATTCAATCATAATTTTCATCGCGCCCCTCTCCCATACATTGACAATGCATTATAAATTCGATAATACGATACTCGTACGCTAAAGCTAGAATACCACTTTTACTTCAGAAGTGCCGCCGGCGTATAGAAACGTCTCGCTTAGCCAGTGCGTAAATTTCCCCTGACGTATATATACGTCTTTCCGAAATACGATCTTTTCTGTTTTCCTTACTATCCATAAAATTATTCCGAAGGCTTTGAAATGCAATAAAATGACCTTAAAAGTGTGTGTTTTCGAAGGATTTTCTTATTTATTCCCTCCCCCCCCCCAATAAACCACATACACTTGCACACGTGCAAAACGGTGGTATTGGAGAGCAAATCGCGCCACTTTTAATCGGCAGTTAAGGGTTTAATTAAAAACCGTACAAATTATCTGGATAAGTGTTAATTTTTGCATATAATTTTGCGTATATATATGTGACAAGCCCGTAGGGTCACTGGTAATTATTAAACTTGTTCTTAACTTAGTATTGTTAAATTAATTATCAAATGCATTGAGCAGTACTGATACATTTATAAGTGTCTTATATCAGCTTAAATGTTTTTCTATTTTTACTTTTTATTACGTCAGAATGAATTTTGTTTATTTACTTTCAATAAACTAATATTTTTTTTAAATAATCTTTTGTTTTAGTCTTTTCAATATGCTCGAGCCCCCTCCTAGGGTTATCACGCCCCCCTAGAGTTCGTGCTCCACAGTTTGAGAAGAGCTGCTCTAAATGGCAAATTTTTCTATTAATTGTGGTTACTTATATAAATTTTCAGAAAATTTCACAAGTATTTACTCATATGAATTTGCTAAGAATCTTAAAAGAGTTCCATAGTCAATTTATCACTTTTTTAAGGTGTAACAAGGTAACTTTGTCAGTCTTAAAACATTGCGAAAATACGAAAACAATACAAGAAACAAAAAATTATAATTTAAGATTAGCGCATTTAAAGAAACCATTTGTGGTAAAAGCTCTATAAATCATATCATCCACACATGCAATTGAATTGGCGATAACTATGCCATTAAACGTCAACGAGCATTTCTTGATTTATATCCCTACTCGATAAAACGAGTCATAAAATAGCAAAAAAATGGTAGGTTCTTTTAGCTAGTATTTTGTTTTCCAATCTTCTGACGTGTTAGAGGTAACTTTGGGGTAAAGTTTTAACTTCTTATCCGGACGCAAGTTGGTATATGTATCGTACCGGAAAAGGTGAGACTTTTATTTCTGGACTCTAATTGAATATCCAGCTCCAGCAAAAGTTGTTTCTCTGAATAGAGATCTATTATTTATGGAATTCTGGATCATTTGTTTTTATGTTTTTTCTGGAAGAATGTGACAGGTATGAAAAGACTAAGCAATATATATATATATATTTCTTTTAAAAATTTTACTAAAACATTTCATATAATTTTAAATTTACCACATTACAGTCAAACTTGTTTTTGTGCGGTCCTTTTCAATGGGATTTTTTGTGGAGGTTTTGTTGTAATAATTTGTGAAAAATCATTTCTTATAAGTATTTAAGCAATTTCTAATTTTTTTTTCTTTTTGCATTTTCTTTTATGAGGTAACCATCTACCCCATAATAAGGGGGTTTGCCTGTATTTGTAATAAAAATTTATATGCTAATTGATTGACAATAGGAATTATGTCAGTTTTTTCCTTACTTTGTAAATTTATTTTATCTTTCAATTTTATGTTTCACAATCAATATTACTAATTAGAAAATAAAGTAAGAAAAGAGTAATTCCTTAAAAATTATTATCATTTTGAATAATTCCTTAAAAATTATTATCACTTTGAATAACTCCTTAAAAATTATTATCATTTTGAATAATTCCTTGAAATTTATAATCTTTATGCTTAAAGAATTTTTTCTTCTTGCTCGAAAACTAATCATTTACATTTTTTTTAATTCGTGAGATACTTTTCATGTAAAAGGTGGACAAAATATTCGCTAGGTTTTTCAAAATATGTGTTGTTATATTTTGTAATATCATGGTTTATTACTTGACACAACATCTCAGATTGATGAAAACGTGCATGATGATCAAAAATACTTAAATGATCAAAAATACTTAAACGATGAAAAATTTCTTAAATCATCAAAATTTCTTAAATGATCAAAAATATCTTAAATGACAGTATCTTAAGATATTTTACTATCATAGATATGATATTGATTTGATATGATATTGTTTTATAAAATATTCCTATGCTCAAAACCTGAATATCTAAATACCGTATCGAAATAATGTTTTAAAAAATTATGGTAATGAGACAATAAGAAGTATGTGCTTTTATGTATAACCTTGAATTTTTTTTATTTTTCCTTCTGAACCTCTTTTGTGAATACGTGAGAAAATGCTGTCATCCATTCCGTTACTTCTACAAGCACAGATGTTGAAACTCTAAACAGAGGAATAGAAAAACAACACATCTGAGTGATTCCGCGTGAATTCAATAAAAAAAAAGAGACCAAATTCTAACTGTCTTTTGTTTTCGGTTTAACACGCTTGTGTTTCCAGTGAAAGCGTCATGAGAACATACAGATGTTTACATGAGACTAGTTCTATTCAGCGTAGCATTCTCTTTACCATCCCGTGTGATTTTAAACACCCCCTGTACTTGCAATTCCCTCATGCGGAAAGCGGAGACCACCCAAAACACAGGACTGAATAAAGGATTTTAACCTTCTCTGGAAATGTACGTCCAAAAATCACAGTTCTTTTTGTTAGTACGAAAAACATCGTATCCCCTTCCGGTCATTGATACGTAACATCCACCTAAATAGCTGTAATTAAAGTTGAAGCTTGTCCAGTTTTTGCAACCATGTAAATCATTAGGCTTTGATTCTTTCTGTGTTTTTTTATAAGGATCTTTCTGTAATGTTATTCTCATCCATCTGTAATCCAAGTGAGAAAAATGATATCATTTACAAAACTGCTCCGCGTTAATCAAGAAGCTTAGAACCATAAAATATGAGCAGGTTTAAGTAATTTTACTTCGATCGTTAAGGACTTAGATGGAGTGAGGCATGTCATCTGCAACTAATTGAATTTTGTCATGCGTTAGATGAATACATAAAAAAACAGCTGTAAGGTCAGTTTTACAGATGAATTATCACTGTTGTGAGATAAGATGATATGTTGTCGACTTTTGAATTTTTCCTGCTAAGGAGTAATTTTATTTATATAAAATCTCGATTGCATGACCAAAATACTCGATATTTGAAAGTATTGTTTTTTTCTTATAATCTTGAAATTAGTATTTAAAAGTCTAATTTATTAGTTATTACTTGATATTTGTATTTTAAAGCTATCATTTATGACACTGTACACACACTCATATATATATCCGACTATTAAACATATCATCTTAAAAAATTTATTAGTTAACATTTATATGTAAGATTTTTATCTTTGTTTTTCTTGTTAATTATTTTTGAGATTTTCTTTTAATAATCATCTCTATAGTGAAAGACTTATTTTCAATATTCATACATTCATTTTATTTTTACTGTTTCGGGTTCCTCCCACGAGTAGATAGATATAGGACTAATTTTCAATAAGATTCTGCTTTTCTATTTTGTAGAAAGTTTCTGCTCAATGGGAAAAGTTGGATGCATTAAACAATGTTTAACCCTATTTAATCACTGTCTTAAATCAGTGACGGCCTTAGAAATCATAATAGATCTCCTTTTTAGTCCAATGACTCTTTCGGTCTATACAATTTTAATAGCTCCATACTTCAGGCCTCAGATTCTTGTAAATTCTGTTACTATCCAATCTGAGTAGGATATTCTTTTGTACCATTTATTTTATTCATATTATATATATGTGTGTGTGTGTGTTCGTTTGTGTATTCATACATACATTTTTTTCGTATAGTGTTACTTTTTCTAAAAGAGTAACGAAGCTAGGCGTGATAGGCACGGAACATTAAATCACGTCTTATCACATCATCAAAAAATCAAATAATTATACTTGAAACATGATATTCCTACGCGTTCTGTTCTTTTTCTATCGTAAAAGTCTTTTATATTACAACCTCTTCATCAACTCATGTTACATAAGCATAGATAATTCTTCAAAAAGGTGAACCGAAAAAGTATTAATTTCTCTTTTGGCTACGGTAGCGGAGTTGCTAAAGGTGCAGAAATAGAGTAATAAACTTAAATTTCTGTCCTTAGACCGTCTTGGGAATAATCTAAAGTTCTCAATGGAAACTGAACTCATCTTTAAATTTCTTATTCAGCGTAGCTTAAAGTTTCAAAGAATAAGTATATCCTTTCATTGTTGTTTCAAAACACAAGGTCCATTACCGATCTAGAAAGACATTGAAAATCAATCAATGCCCTTTCTTTAATTATAAACATTTGACGTACGCATAGTATTACAAGATGTAAAACTATGTACTTATACATAGTATTACGGTATGGTTGGTTTCGTGCGGTAATTATTAAATATGCGTTAGCCTTAATAATTAACAAATTTTTGTAAAGTTATTGTATATTCTCGTTTAATTTATTTTATATTAAAAACGCTATACAAAACAAACTAAACACGAAACAATATTTAAAAAAAATCAAAGCAAATAATTAAAACTCCTAAACTAGTTTTTACGAAGCATTAAAATTTCAAAACAGTTTCATTAAAATCACATAAATACTTTTAACTGAAAAACTTTACAGATAAAAATCATCATGAATCATCAACATCTTTCGCAGCTTATCACAAGCAAATGTAGTGTGAAACCTTCGATTATTCCAATTAAACAACTCAAGCCTTTTCCCCAACTCCCACAAGAATAAGAGACTCCTCCTAAACTGCAAGCCTCTCTTTCGCCTAAAGCGAGAGAAGTAAATATTAAGGGCGACATTTAAAATGCAAAAGCGACAATATTAAGAGAATTAATTGCCTCGCAAAAGAGGCGGTCAGGCGGTTAAATGCTCCCCTGACATTTTAACTATTCAGCAGTCAGCGGCTTCATATGTCGGTCCGGAAGTTTTCATTAAAATTCCTAGACGGTTTAAAGAGTTCCTGACGTGGATTCTTGACGCTCGGAGCATTTTATCTACGGACTTTAAAAGTTGGACATAAGCTTGTTTAAAACGCGCTGGTTTAAGGGTACTGTAGAGAATGGGCTTCTTCTTCAGAATTTTGTGGGAAATGTTCAAGAGTTTTCTTTATGTGTAGGTAGCGCTTTAGAGATTCATTTGTCTTCTTTCACTTATTTTAGTTCGGTTATTATTTTATGCTACTTGGAGAGGATTAATTAATCTAAATGCATTCCCTACTTTCTTTTGTTGTAAATTTTATGATATAATAAGATTAATTAAAATTATTTGATAACTTGTTTATACAGAAACGAGCTAAAAGTGCTGAAGTGTTAAAATTTTATGAAAGGATTGTTTTTTGTGCTACTTGCCTTAAAGATATTTATTCGTTAATCACACTTGTGTATCATATTATTTAATATATTGTAATATATATTTAAATCAATAAATCATGTGTGGGGGCTCACAGATGCTAATTCTTGCATACACATGTATAAAATATTCATTAGATAAAACTAGAAACGTTTCGTATCCAATTTTAAACCCAAAATTGGCACTAAAACCGGAATGCATTTTAATCTATCTACGAGTAGAAATTGTGAAATGGAACAAATCGAGTAGTTTTTGGTGTTAAAAATAGAATTTTAATGCTAAAAACAATTATGTTCTTTCATTTAATTGAACTATCATCGTAATTCATGTGTGCTTCACTGGTAGTTTGATTTGTTTCTTCATAGTGTCCTTAATACCATTAAAATTTCATCGTATTGTCAGCGACATACTCATTCTGTGTACAGTAGATACGTTTTAATATATGCTCAAAATATCACACACTAGTGAGTTGTTCATTAAAACTGCTGCATAATTATGCATTCAGAACAGACCACGTTTTCTACAAAATAAATTACAATTGATTCGTAAAAAAGTGCCTTTACCTTACTTTTAAAACTATGTTTTTTTTAAATATATGTGTTACGTGCTAAAAATATATATCTAAAGCAAATAATCAGTTCGAACTCCTAGATATCATTTTTATCTAATCATTCTTTTATTTTAAAAATTTTAAAAGCTCCATTTGAATGAAAGTAATAAAATACTTCAGAAAATTTCAAAGTGCTCTTTGGCATCTTTGCATTTTTAATATACTTCAATTTTTAATATTTATCATAGATGGAAAAAAAATTTTGAAACTAAATGTAAGATGATTGTTATAGCCAATCTGTTGTTTATATCGCGAGAAATTAATTTTATTTTCAAATGATACTCTTTTTTTTATATTATTAAATCTCCCAATCTATCACTATTTTTACTTTTAGACAATGATTCGTTTCAATTGTTTATTTAACCTGCTTAGCATACCTTATTTCGGCTTTCTTTGAAAGCTTACTACATACCACTAACATAAATACGAGTTTAGGTTGGATTTTTTTCACAGATAATCGAAATAAATTATTAACAGAATTGAATGAGTTGAATTGTTTCATGGATGATCCTTGATGGTAAAATATGCTAATATTCGTAAATGATTGTTTCTAAGTGATTGTTTGTAAAGATGGGGAAATGCTTGCAAACATTTCTTTTTTAAAGTTTAAGGAAAAATCTAGGAAAAATACTAAATTTTATTATGTTTTGAAATGTATTATTGCACCATTTTTTTATATTAGAGAATGCTCAAATGACAAATAATACTTTGAATACCTTGCAGGAATTTTACAAACAGTTTCGCGCAACACATTTCATAACTAATTTACTTTTCACACAAAAGATGTTGCTCGTGAATCAGGAACTGCTTACAATCATTTGGATTACAATCGCTCTCAAAATATTTATAGTTATTATTGTTCCTGATGAAATTTGAAATAAAAATTTCAAATAAATGAAGAAGTTTTGCTTTAAACAAAAGAAACAAATCAACTCGAAACATTATTAAGAAAAATTTATATTTACATTAAATGTTTTCTTAACATAATATATAAATAAGTTTTTGAAATTTATATGCTAGAAAAAATTAAATATCTATTTTTTTTCGAGGGAAATTAGTGATTTAATGAAAAATATTCACTTCTTAACGAAAAGTAATTTTCAAATACCAGTTCTGAATTGAAAACTTTAAACAATCACTTCATGATAGAAAGCACTGAGCAGTTTTAATAAAGAAACATACCACAAAATAAGAAGGTATTTATTTATAAGGAATATATTTCAAAACAGATACTTTACTATATTTAAATGCTCATGATCCTGAACAGATTTTCGGTTTCATTTTAATAGTTATGAAATTAAGATTTAATCAATTAATGCTAGTTCTTTATTTTTTCCCGGTTTGTTAAACTGAAAGCATAATACTTCGCCTTTTACTGAAGTTAATTCAGCATTTGAATATTTTTATATAGATATTAACAAAATAGCTGGTATTTATTTTTATGACAGAAGGAACAAAATTATAGTCAAACTACTGGTTTTATCTCCTCTTTTTAATCTTCTATTTGAAAAAATTAACATTAAAATCAATAAATTCTATTTATATCTAGTCAAGAATATAAAAAACAAATACTTTTATGATACAGCGTAATCTGACTGATGTAATCCCACACAAGATATTGTTTATAAAAATAAAAATACTCTACCTAATAATTTTAAACCTATTGTCTTATTTCTGTATTAAATTGAAACAAAAGAATTAGTAATAAGTTCTTATATCAGTTTAGTATTTACTCTAAGAATACACGAATACACAAGTTCATGTTTAAATTTACGTTAGAACATACCTAGACATGGACAAATTGGCCACGCACAATTAATACAGAATAGGTCCATTAATATTCTCACTTGCTTGAAAAGAATAATGAATCAGTTGATATTTATTTTTCTCTAATCAATCTACATCCATTTTCATAACAAAATGTTTTTCTATTTCTCTTGAAAAATATATCTCTTTTAATAAGTCATTATAGCGCGTAGTCTTAATAAACTTCCAACAACTTCAAAGTAAATGTTAAAAAGCATGAATGAAGTATGTCGTTTAGTTTTATGAGCAAAGCATGGTTGGTTGAACTTCCTTTATCGCATATAGCAGCCACTCATTCGTATCAGAAAAGATTTAAAATTTGTCGTTTTAAGCAAGTTTGTGACACAAAAGTAAAAATAAAATGTGCTAATAGTACTATTAGAGAAATAGAAACTGGCTTTGTTTAAAAGTTCTTTTTATTTTAATTTTGATAAAACAGCTTGTTTACACAGCTCCATATATCATTCTTTGAAATCATTAAGTCTACAATTGCTGAACCGAATTTTTTTACGTGTTTCACTTTAGGAATTATTAAGAATACGATGCGTTGCTTCAAGTATTTCAGTGATTTTTCAAACTTTTTTGCGTTAAAGTATTTCAAATATTTTTATTACTCATTTTGGGCATATTATGAAATGATTTTAAAGTAATTGAGCTTTTAAAAAAATTAAATTTATAAGGTATTTTCAGCTGTTTGATGGATTTTCTCCTTCCACGTAATGATTTCTTAAAATTCTAATGTAATATAAACTTAATTGATTTCCGCTAATTTTATTTCTTAAAACAAAAACCAATCGCAAAAGTATGTCTGGACATTTATTTTAAATTTGATTTTTTAATGAACTTAAAAATTTGAACCTTAATAAAAGTTTATATTTAATTTTAAATTTATTTTCTTTTATACTATTGATATTTTTTTAAATTTTATTTTTCATTGTCATATATTTGTCAGGAATTTGAAGTTTCAATATTCTTTCGGGCAACTATAAACCATATCATAAAATTATAACTCAAATGAAAACGTACAAATGTGTTAAAGAATAAAAAATAGCATCTTTTCCTTTTTTTATTATTAATACGGATTGAAATTTTCATATCATCCATTTATCACTTTTCTATTCTCAATGGCATATTTTTTTCTACTTTCAATAGATAGGAAAATAAATATTTTCATTCCTAGTTTTCAAATCACTCCTCGGCAAAAGTAATAACAAGAATTATTGTTCTATCAACAACTTTTCTTTCACATATTCAGTGAATCTTAAACTCTTTAAATAAATTTCTCTAGTGTTTTGAGTCTTGTACTAATTTATGTTTGAAATAAATTAAAAATTGAAATATAAAAAGACAGATTATTCACTACACTTTCAAAGAGACTTAAAATTTCAAGGTAAATGTTTTATTAAACACGGCCTCTTCATAGGAATATTTATGCAAAAACATAATTACAAACGGTTTTTAAAGTTTTGATTTGTTTATTTTTTTCATTTTATCTTAAAGTTTCATTTATAGGAGTTAATTTATCAGAATTACCTATGCTTCAACTTTGCTTTTGGAAAAAAACAGAATAGAAATAACTTTTTCATATTGTTCAATGAATTTCTGTATATAAAGCTTTGTTGTTCAAATTACGTTCAGATTTTCATACATTTTGGTGACATACAAATTGGGCAAATGAATATTCGTATAGAATGCTCTGTAATATTTGCTTTACTTTGAAATTTTCAGAATGCGTTAATAGTTATAGTCTTAATAAAAATTGAAATTATGATTTCGTTCATTTTAAATTTTGGTATTTTTGAATTTAGAAGCCCAGTGGCTGAGTGGTGGTTTATCGCGCTTCCACATCACAGGTCCGGGATTCAATTCCCGGGCTGGGTAAGACCGACTCAGCCTTTCATCCCTTCAGTGGATTGATAAATGAGTGCTAAGCTTGCTTGGGAACTAAACACTGAGGGGGGTTCACGTCAGACTGACCACTTGACCGAAACATCTGCACATGCACCCCAGCTCCTCAAGTCACAAAAACTGAGGTAGGCACAGTAGGCCTTGACCCTCATGGTCTGTTTCGCCAATGAGTTCAATTCAGTTATTTTTGAATTTATTCGTTTTTCGAAACAAACTTCCTTCCTCTCATCACAGAGACGTAAACTGTTGCATATAAAATAACTAACTATGAAAGTGTTGAGAGAAAACATAATAGTATTTATTAAGGTAATATTATATCAAACAAATATATCGTTAAGTTTAATTTTCTAAACTCAAATACATTTGTACCCTGCAGCTTTTAAATGATTTGAGAAAAAAATACAAATTATATACATTTAATTATATTTACATTCTTTTCTACAAAGAAATGCTGGTATTTCACAATCGACCGGGGAAGATAGTGAAAGACCTTTAAGTAAATTTGTCATTTTCTATGTAATTTTCAACAAGTTTGACCCGTTACAAGCGAATATTTGCAATTTTATTCTGAGCCTAAAATATAGGATCGTAGAACCTACAAACTTTATAATTCTTGACAACGATTTCTTCTGCAAGCCATTAAAAGTAATTTGTTTTAATTAATTAGCTTCTTCACAAAAAATAGAGAGCATTTGAATTTTGGTTGTCATGAGCAGATTCAAAGGCAACATTCCGATATGTTTCTTTGTTTTCTTAGCTTTTGTAACATGCTTCTTGTGCTTTTAATGTCTGACTTGATATAATGTCTAACAACTCCTTTTTTTAATACGATTTAGATTAAACAGAAGATCGAACTCGAAACGTTTTAAATATCAAGACATGATTTGTAATCTGTTTGCAAAATCGGGAAATAAAATTATTTTTGGATAAAACAAAATGTAATTGATTGATCAACGTCCATTAAGACTTTCGTTTTTAATTCATTTACCCAATTAATTAGAAACACGAATTTTTGATATAGTAAACTCAATAATAGAGATTTATTAATCAAAACTAACTTTTTCATTTAGAGAGTCTGCACATTTGAATTTTTTTTTACATGCATATGTTTTTTTTTTTCTTTTGTTCTTGTGATGGATTATATTTTCTGATAACACTTTATGTGGCTTCAAACATTATTCACACAAAAACCGTTTTGAGTATGGTCTATTATTTGATAATATTTGTGTAGGTTTGAAAGGTGTGAGGTTTTCATGTAACACTTTCAGAAAACAAAACTATGACTTAATTACACCAAATAGATTACATGGATTTTGTTTGAATCAGTGGAGGGAAGCCCAAGTCCGAGGGAGGGAAGGAAAGCCCAAGTCCGGATCTCCCCAAAGCCCCTTTTTAAGTATTTGTTATTAATAATTAATTTTAATACTTAATATTAATTATTTATTCAATAATCAATTTTTTACTGTTTTTTTGTTCCCTAAAATCGACAAAATCAAAACAATATGTTGAGCGGCGTATTGGAGCATGATACGAGAATGCTGGGTTTTCGTACCTGGACATCCCCCCCCCCGAAGAATTACCCTGATATGAATTCAATAGTCCTTCACAGCTTCTTTTATTATTCTCCATTTCTCTAAAAAGAGTTTGATAAACGTACTGAATCTTATTAAGAGGGATGCAAGTAAGTTTTAAAGGATATAGAAGAGAGAGCGTTACTAAAATATTATTTCACATTGGCTCATAATCTAACAACTTTCATGTTGAAGCGTCATCATTAGATTTTAGTTTTCAGTAGGGCTTGTTTTATCAAAATATAAACAACATAGCCCTTTTGAATGCATGTATCAACTTTTGTGCCAACGAAATGTAATTTGGTGCAAGCTTTACTTTTCTAGTTCCATTTGGAAAAAAAAACTGCAGTAGAAGATCATCCATTTGGTGTTGGGCTTATGGGATCTGCTCCATCAATTTCAACTTGCGAGGGCTCAAAGAGGGTGATTTTTACATGGATAAGGAAAATGAAGGAAAGTCAGAAACGTTTGTGAAGATGCAGAATTGAGGTATTATTGAACGAAGACTTGTCAAACGCACAAAGAATTTGCATTATCTTTAAGTACCTCAACAGCCAATTTCATTACGCCTCAAAACCTTGAGAACGGTTTAAAATTAAGACAATTGAGAGCAAAAAAATGCAAAAATTGGAGGGAAGGTTTGGGGGACTGGTGACAAAAAATAAATTCATACGAAAATTCGAAGCGTAAGAAATCGTTAAGTGAAATAGGTCATACATCATTATCAACGGATAAGCCAAACATTCATGGATCAAAGTTCATGCTTTTTATGAGCTATTAAACCCAAATGGGAATAGTCATGGAGGATCGCTACTGACTACATTTGATGTGTTTGAAATGTGTATTAAAGGAAAAACGGTTGGAATACATTCAGAAACACAACAAAGTGATTTGGCAGTGCAATAATTCTCAACCTCACGTTTCAGTGCCAGTAAAAAACTACTTAGAAACATCCAAATGGCACATTTTACCTTATCTGCCGTATTCTCTAATCATTTCTCCTTCAAGCGCTCACATATTTCGGCGAATGACTCATGGTCTGTCAGAACAGCACTTTTGTTCTTAAGAGGAATGCAAAAAATTTGTTAAGGTCTGGTTTTCAACGTAAAATTCGTTATTGTCAGAAAAATGTGAAAAAATAATATCTATTGGTGAATAATACTTTGAGAGTAATAATTTTAGACCATTTTGCCACAATAAAGGCTCAGTTTTCACACAAAAAAAAACTCTTTAAAATGTACTTGTACATTCGATATTACTGAATTTCCTGGAAAAAAACCATCTAACTAAAATAACACATGTTGATAATACTTCAAGAATGGTTTATTAAAAATATTTTCGAAATGTGAAACAAATTAAACTTATGGTTTTTGTAGTTGGCTCTAAAATTTAGTTTAAAACTATATTTGAATGACTTTCAATAGTTGTCATATATTTCCTTTCTTAAGCATTTTTTTTAAACCTAGAGAGCATTGCAGAAATTTAAAGTCAGATAACCGTATAACAGAAATTAAAAAGATTTTCCCTTCTAAACTATTATAAAAATAACGAAATCCAAAGTTTGCACTCGGAAGTTACCCATCATTTCATTTACACCGAAATGATGTCAATACCAGTGAAGAAGTGAAAATTAAGAGAATTTATTACTCTTGTTAATGAGCCTAGGTCAAAGGATTAACGAATATTATAACAACACCGTCTAAGTCCTCCCAGGGTCCAGATTTTCATTAAAATTCTTCGCGATTTACTAGTCTTCCATGAGGTCAGCAGATCAGCTTTCTAATTTACTCCATACGATGTGACATTCCTAGACAAGCCTTCTTCGAATGAGCTTCTAGCTAAAGAGGTAATCTTGGAATGATGCCCACTTCCAGAATTCACAGGTTCTGAAGGGTACACTTTTGATTCCGAGACAACTTTCCACAAATTAAATTGGAGTTTCCAGCTTGCCTTGTAGTAATCCGACAATTGACTGACTTCTTTTTCTGTAAATCAAGAAATTATTTCTCTAAATCTTAAGATTCAATTTTTTCTATGAAAACAGTTGGAAGAAATTAACTTAATAATTGTTTAGAAAATAATTTTACTGTATCAATAATTTGTTTTCTTTTAAACTAACTTAAATTGTGTGAGAGAGAGGATAAAAAGCTTGTTGTCGAAGTTTAGAGAAGTCAATATATTAAAAATAGAAAGGTGTATAAAATACACACACACACATTTAAAAATAATGCAGATTTCTTAGAATTTGTATTTTTATGTGTTCTGTTTTTTCACGTCATTTTTATTCAGACAAAATTACTTAGTTATTAGTTTGTGTATGCCACTACAGAAAAATGTGTTATTATTTTGCTCATATTATGTATGTTAATTGATATTATGTTGGCCATTATAGACAATACATCAAACTTTTAAGATTTTTTTTTTTTTACTTTTAAATTATATTCCTCAACAAAACAATTTTTAAATACTTAAAAGTTGAACAAAATATTTTCAAGGAAAAATAATTTCTATACTTACTCTTCAATGTATTTTCACGTGCTAGATTTTTTAATTTAAATTACTCTCAATTCCATCTCACAATAATAAAAACTTGAGTTTCATTTGATCGATATTTAATAAATGTCACTTACAGCGGCGCACACAGCAATTTTTCAAGGGGATTGGGGTCCAGGGACGAAAGTCCACCATTCTCATATCATACCCCAATACACCGTCCAACATATTCCTTAGATATTGCCAATTTTCGGAAACAAAAAATAGTACAAAATTAATTATTGAATAAATAATTAACGTTAATTAATAAAATTAATTATTAATAACAAATACTTAATTAAATTTTACGTACTATATACATACAATTATAATCAATCGATAAAAAATCAAGGGCTATGAGGGGGTTGGACCCGGGGACCCCTACCCCCTTGTGGGTGTGCGCACCACTGGTCACTTATAATTTTTAAATAGAATTGCAGGGATAGTCAGAGTTCAAAGGGAAGATACTTTCTTCTTTTCCTTCACTTTATTTTACTTAAGACGATATGGTACCCTAAAAATCCTCAAACTATCGAAATTTTTATTGGCTTATTTGATACCTCGAATCTTTATAAACATGCCTACTAAATTTCAAAGCTTTACCTGCATTTTTTTATCAAGTTATGGAGCAATATTTGATGCTGGACAGCAACTCCCACGCCCACATTTCAGATTATCTGCTAGAAAAGAGCCTGATAAAAATGAATTAATTATATTTTTCTACCACGCGTAAATGAGACTGACATTATATATGCAGTACCAAATCATTTCAAGAAAGAATTGTGCAATTCATGCAAAAATTCTAGTTTGTGAATTATTTACTGGAAGAGCAAATGGATTTGGTCAAGATTTAAAAATTGTGCGTGCTTTTTTATGATATTATTATAAATGAAATTAAAACTTCAAAATGGATTCTCCCAAACCACAAATACTAAATCTCATTTCGATAACTCCGATAATTAAAAATCTAATTCGTAAGAATAGAAAAACTCTCCCATTTTTATATATTGGTTTTTGATGATGATGATATATATATATATCCCATTTATGTGAAATTCAACACAATTATTATTAAAATATTTTAACGGGGACATTCCCGATGGAGTTAATGATGACAGATATTCAGGTGGATATTGTATCATGACATTCTCTTGATGATCGCCAGCGCCACCACCAAGAGAGTAGCCAAATAAATTTATTACAGTATCACGAAAAACTCTTTTAACACCCTTTTATAAGCTTCACTTGTTTGAAACGGAATTTTTGAACTAAATTTTTACCCACTTTAAAAGGTCAAATTAATTCGAAATTTTGCTCACTTGTTCAGGACCGATGACAATACAATAACTTAATAATTTTGTTCCGTTGTCCTGATCAGGATCATCAGGATTAACGATTTCCCATTTTCAGATCCCATCCCGCATCTGGCGACTAATTTCAAATCCCATTTCCAGATTTGGTGACTAAAAGATTAAGTTTGATTCTATAAACTATAAGAGGATGTTTTTTAGTTTTTTTAACCTATAATATATTTATATAGAGAGAGATATGAGTCGATAAAATTACCCAAATAAAACTTTAAACTATAAAGATTAAGTATCAAAATTTAAATACATCCCTAAGCGAATCCTGAAAGGGATTACTAATCGGAGTTAAGAAAACTACAATTTTGATTCTCCTATTATTTATTAAGGGGAAAAATCTCAAGGAAAAAGTCTCAACTAAAACCATTGAACAATAAATAAATCAAAATGCGATGTTATCGCTTAGCTTGAGTTATGTAGCTTGATGTTATCGATAACCAATCGATATAATCAAGCTACTTGAACAATTAAGCATGCCTGACTATAGAAGTATATTACTCGTCTTATGAACATTTGATATAATTAATGCCGAAAAATCTCTAAGCTTTAGAGTTGCGTTTTATTAAAATCTAAAAATGCTTCATGGTATTTTCCCAGCATTTTCATGCAAAACTCAGTTTTTTTTTTCTTTTTTAAATCTATACATTTTTCTATGAATAGTTTTTCATGCTCCTTATTTTAATATCGTTCATTTATTTCCTTTCGTAAACTCGATTTTTTTTCTTAGCCTCATGAAAAAAACAAGTAATATAAAAAAAAAATTTCAATAAATTTCTACTTAGATCAACTAAGAAAAACTTTATTTTAGTTCTTTTTATTAAATAGTTACAATTGATATAAATTATGTATATATTACATATGATTACAATATTAAGTGACAAAATAGAAATCGATTTTCCTTGCAATTTACCATTTTTATGGTGTTGGACTATTTTTGTTTGTTTCTGTTTAGTAATTACATTAAATTTTTCTAATAAAATAATACATAAAATGGAAATCAAATTCTCAGTAATTAAATTAAATTATTCTAACAAAAAATACAGTAAAACGGTAATCACGTTCTCAGAAACTAGACCATCACAGGTGAGATTCGAACCCTCGACCTTTGGATTAGAAGTCCAACGCGTTATCCATTGCGCTACAGGGACACAAGGAACGATTTTCTTTTCGATATATGCTGTTGAACTACTATTTTTGTTACCATTTATTCATTTTTTAAATTTAATTAATGAATTAATATTTGAAAAAACTGCATATATATATATATATATATATATATATTTATATATATATCATTCTTTTATATTTTTTTATATTTAACTCTGTTATTTTAATTTTTCATATCTCCTTTTAAATTCTGTTGTCTGGTTTTCTAGCAATTTCAATTCTTTTCAGTTTTAATCATGTTTATTCATCTCTCTTGTAGAGAAATTTTGATTATATATATATATATATATATATCCTGAATAAGCTTTGTGAGCAGAATTTTAAAATCTTTTTGAAGAATTTTTACTGGTAATTCTTTTTATTTTTTCTGCTTAAACATTTTGGAGAATTTTTTGCTTAATAGTAGTCGTTTTCTTTCATTTTCTATAAGATTTTTTATACTTTGATTTTTTATACTTTGGATTTTTTATACTTAGATTTTTATACTTTAATTTCTATTTATTTTTTTTGGTCTTTCCTACCGAGTTCAAAGGGGAAGGTTGGCGCTTCAAACTAGTTTAACCATTATTCGTCTAAGTCGAATTGCATTTTGACTCGCTAGTTCTTATTTGTATTTCACTAGATTTGATTTAATTTTTTTTTTTATTTTTTATTTTATATAATTTCTTATATATATATATATATATATATATATATATATATATATATATATATATATATATATATATATATATATATGCATATATTACAGGGAGAGAGTGAACTCTAAAATTAGGAATTAAAAAACGGAATGGAGGAACTGTAATTGCTTTCAGCAACTTAAATATAATAAAAACAATTGATAAAAATTTCAATTTTATTTAAAATATTTTAAATTAACATGAAATTAACTCTGATTCTAATATTATAATTACAGTTAATTATTATTTAACACTTTTCTTAATTTATCCGTTATAATTATAATCATGATAATAATTTTCATTTTCCGGTAAAAAATAACGAATTATGATCACTTTCAGACAGCTTCCAATATTTAGCAATATAGTAAATTAAAGGATTTACATAATATTATTTTTTCTAGTTTTTAAATTCGTACTTAACGGATCGTGAAACAATCAAAAGGAGAGTTCCTGACAATAAAAACAAAACAAAAAAATATATCCTCGGAATGAAAAAAAAATGTTCTAGACAGCCAAGATATATTTGTTTAGTTTTTACAATTTTATTTTTAAACACATCCTTGTCTCAACACGTTTTTTGAAAAGAAAAAAAAAATATTTTTAAATACCTCACTATTGTTATCATTCCTTTTTTTTCTGTATATACTTTCAAGTATTACACTTTTCTCTTTCGCTTTTTGTTAGTATTATTTATTAGGTCAATGGAATTTATTTCAGAGCGTTGCAATTGAGCTATTAAATTCATGTCTTATCAATTTAATTTTGAAAAAATCTCAGAATCTTAGAAATACTCTAAAACTTCTTTCAATAAAGATTAAAAAATAACATTATCACTTCAAATGTATAAAAAGCAGAAAAAAGAAAAATAAAGTTTACATACATAATTTAACTTGTGCCAAAAACTTTTTAAATAAGCTCTTGAATAGGAAATACAAATATTATTTTTATAAGAATCAATTTAAGAAAAGGACAACAATATTAGGAAAAATAGTTTCAAATTACATTACATATATCAAATTTTTTATCCAAGCATATTACTTTAAAAATTAATTTGAATTTGAATTTGTTTTATATATTTATAATTTTTTCTACACTATTGTAGTCAAAATGTTTTGTATTTTTTCTTTCTATTTTCATTTCGTTTAACAGTCATTTTTCATTATCTACAACATAAAGAGCTTATTTTCGAAAATATAAAACTCTCCATTTTATTACATGAGAAATCAAGTCTCCAGTTAAAAGTACATTTATTAGTTTTTTTTTTTTAAAGAAACATAAAATAAATGTAATTTTTGAAATCAACTTTGTTTGATATGAACATCGAGCTTAAATTATAAAAATCCTCAAAAATTATATTATTTGTCAGTACACATTATATAAGAAATGTAAATAATATTACGATTTGTTTAAAGTTTAGAATTTCTAACTTTCAGGTTTGGGAGAGATTAGTAATATTTATTATCAACCTATAGAAAATAATGTGTCAAATATTATTTAAAAATTTTTTAGATGTATATATTGATTTCTTAATTGCAATATCCTTATATTTATTTATTATGTAATATTTAACACAGTCCCATAGAGGTTGGTTTTGCTTATTCTAAATTATTTTTTCATTTTTGTATAAGCATTATTTTTTATGTAAGATTTGGAGTTTTTGAAAAAAAATTATATTTAATTTTAAATTTCTTCAAATTTTAGAGTCATGCTAATAAATACATTAATATTATTGAGATTATAATTGTAGAAAATTTATGAAATAGATAACTATGAATATACATTGAATCCTTTTGATTTATAGATTATTTTGGAAACTAAATTATATTTTACAATATTTCATGCACGGATTCTGTTCAATAGTATTTAATTTCTCTTCAGGTTAAAGTTGCTTACAAGAGGATATAACAATAAATTCTACATCACATATTTTTCAAGAAACAATTTAGCATCAAAGTGTTTAATGGTTTTTTTATTTTCTTATGTGGGAAAAGCAACTTCTTGTCCTACCAAATTTAAAAAACATGCATAAAGTATTTTTTGAATAACGAGTGTACCGATGTATTCTACTACATCTCTTTTTCTTATATTATAATTATTGAGAGAAAGCTATTTAGTTAATGAAAAAGTTTTTTTTTTGTTTTTTTTTTTTTGTATTTAAAGTGAAATTATTGCACTCTCTCTGAATAGAAAGAAAACGCACAGTGGCAAAAATTGTGAACAGCACATTTTCCATTCGTTTAGAGAATATCGCTCATAAAAACTCAACCGAAACCAAAGTGATTTAAAAGTAATAAACGCTAAAAATCCTGAAAGACCTTTCTATCATCAATAAAAAACTAATTTATTCCTACCAGCAATTTACTAGTCGAATAAAACGCTTAATACTTTTCTACTAGAACATGATACGAATTCTGTGGTATGTCATAATCTTAATCAAGTACTTTATATGTAGGAGTAATGAATCCGAAAGCAAATTGTGTTTAGCGTGTATGATTCAGAATGCGTATTCAGCGATTTAATTAAAAAAACTTACGACTCTAAATTAGAGTAATTTTCGTAAAAGCTAGCCATTTTAGAAGGCGTGATATGATTTTTGATGTATTGCGAAATGTTATATATAATGGCTGCATTAATTTGTAAGTAATGGAAAAGTAATTGTGAAAATATATCGAATTTCATGTAATGGACCTATTTAGGAGGACAAGAAATATATTTATACATTCATTTTTAGGTAGTGAGTGATAGAAGTGTTTTATGTGGGGCTAGGAGCCAAATTAGGCTGTGCCGCGCTAAACTATTTTAAAAAACCGTTTTCAGCAATGAATGTATTTTGTGATTTTAAAAAAAGTTGCTACTGTTTTTAACATTTTAGCTAAAGTGAAGCTTTGAAAGCAGTCACCAGTGACGGCCTAATGCTATAAAAAAGAAAGAATTATATATATATTTAATTTTAAAGTATATATTACACGCAATCAAGCTAAATTCGAAAGTGTAACGAAGGTAGTAGATGTAACGAAAAAGATAATAATTCTACACAACATTCACAAACTGTAATTACTAATCGTATTTCTTTTGTATGTTAAAATAAATAATTCTGTTAAATCAAAAGATTTTGTTTTAGTGTTTTGATTAAATCAGTTTTTATTAAATTATATGAAAATTACACTCAGATCTAAAAGCTCAAGTTCAGTACCGAACAAAATATTACGATCAAATTAAAAGGAATTTCTAGAATAATTCAAATTAAATTCGTCAACAATAGGTAAACAAATGAGATGTCTAATAGAATTATAATCTAATTACATTTTTATAATAACAATAGGGTTAATAGTCAATTAATTATATTTTATATATTCGATTATTTTACTTTATATTTTATTAATTTTATTTTATTTTAGATTATTTTTATATTTTTTTAATTACATTTTTATATTAGATTATTTTTATACTTTATAAATTATATTTTTATATTAGATTACCTTTATATTTTATTAATTATATTTTTATATTTCATTAACCTAAAATTAATAATTACTAATACCTAAAATAAAATAATTAAGCTAACAATAGGAAAAATAATTATGAAAATAACAAAACATATAACAATTACATTACATATATCATTACATATAACAATTCTAAATTACATATTCTAGATAAGTAAAAAATAGTAATGTGAATGTTTGCTATACATAGGTTCAATAAAAGCCTACTGTTAAAGTTTTCTTTAAGTGTCCTGGTTTTATATTTTTAAAACTTGTGCTATTATTTTAAATGAAAAGTTACTTAACTAATATATATATATATATATATATATATTGGCAGAGCAGTTAAATTTATTTTCTTACTTCTTAGGTTTTAATTTATAAAAACTATTTTATATACAATACATAAATATTAATTTTTTTTTCTTGATTCATATTTAAAATTCTGAAAAGCGTTTGCTAGGTTCTAGTCATGTTTTTTTATCTTCTAAAATAGTAAAGTATTTTTTTTTAAATTTAAACTTTTGTTTATTTGATTCCCCCCACAGAATGTGCCTGTTTCTTTTATCAAACTTAATCTGAGAAACACTGTTAAATAGCCAACTGTTTTCCAGATTTCTTTCTTTACATCTCATACCTTTCTTGTTTATTTATTTTCCCATAATCTCACAAATCTAATAAAATTTAAAAGAGATCAAGCTATATTGGTTCCTTGTATTAGCTATTTTTCCACACTCCGAAACTACCCTTACGAATTCTCAATTTGAAAATTGAATTTTTTGTGCTGTGTGCAAAAAGATTAATTTGATTATTTTCTCAATTTTTTGCCTATAGCGCATCATGAAGTAAATTATAATGTTAGAGCCTTTTGAGCGGACAATGAATTACTTAACATTCTTTAAAAGTTTCTCTTTATATCTCTGTACTTTCATAAATCTTACAATAATGAAGTTATTTCATGATTTCGTTCTTGACTGAATAGAAATATCCAGTGAAACTTTTAGTAAATTTACTATTTTTGGTGAATTTAGATTTAAATTATCGATTAAATACGCTTCGGTTTTAAATTAAAGAAAAGTCATATAGTCAAGTCATAATGAATTTTTGTATTTATCTAATAGATTATTTACTGAAAAAAAGTACTTTTAATTTTATTTAAAGCTTTAGTCATTTCATGACTAAATTTTTGAGCATGGATTTTAAAACTTTTTCTGATACGAGAATGCTTGTTAGTTACTTTAGTGTAGTTTTAGGGCACAAAAACGTGAGAAATCAAGTTTCTGCTGTTAATAATTACGTATGAAATTTATCAACATCCTTAAATTAATGTAACAGTTTTAAAAACTTTTATGTCCTATTTAAAATTAATTTTTGAATCTTCTCTCAAGTATCGAACGGGAAATATCGTAAATACCTCATCATTAATTTGATCAAATGATAATTAGAAATTTCAGTTAATTTTTTTGACATTCTATTAAACTTTTTTACTCGCGTTCATTAAACGTTTGCTACAATTTCTATTTTTATACAAAGTCAACGATTTTTGCTTTTTTTTTTTTACTTTGCGCTAATGAAGACCGAGAGAGAATGAAAAAAGAAAAAGAAATGTCTGAACTTCAACGGAGCATTATGAATGAGCTAGGCTCCTATTTATAGTCGCTTCTTCTTTTTGAGTTTTGGCATTCTCATCAACTCTGGTGTTAGGAAGATTTATTTTCCTTATAATGAGAGACGTTGTCCCAAGACAAGAATTTATTCCTCTTCATCATCGGTGCCCTAAGGTTAATTGAAGGTTAACACGAACAGAAATAATAATTTTTTGGACTGATTTTAATTCTTAAAGGGTTTAAATTATAAAAATAAATAATCTGTAGCAATTTAATTCTAAACAAAATTATACATTTGGTTGGAGTACTTGTTATAATTTTTAAATATTTTATTTTGTTTTCTCTATAAACAATGTTACTTATTTATTTATTTCCTTTTTATGCTGTCATATATTATTGTACACATACTGGAAAGCTCGTGTCTAAATACTGAATACTTTTTACAAATTTTTCTGTGAAGGTTCAAAGAGTGTTTCATGATGTATAAAAATAAGCGCTAACCTATTTTTTAAAAATTTCATTTCAGTTTTATCTTAGTCACGTTATAACTAAAAACGATATAAATTTTACTTCTAATGAAAAATTTCGTCCATCCGGTATAGTGGTTAGTGACGCTGAATGCGGTGTCATAGGTGTCATAGGGCCTGAGTTCAAATCTTGGAGAAGGCATGGATATTTGTAAATGTATAGTGTCTTCGCGGCCTGGAGCCGTAAAAAGCCGTCAAGTCGTAAGTCCTCTCGTGAGGTTGGTGGAAGAGGATGAGAGGTGGGAGGCCCTTGACAGCCCCCACGGTGTTCTCCCTTAAAATTGGGGTGGAATAAAGCTAAATTTCACTGTCACCTGCATGGTACTCAAAGCTTAGTCTAACGACAGGCGTAAAAGTCTAGCCGCGATGAATTTCGTGGACCTTGATCTGTTGTTACTATCGACCAAGTGGCCTAAGTAACAACAAATGAAAAAAGTATTTTTTTTATTGGTAAACATCAAGTATGAAGAGACTTAACTGTATGAAGTAAGTCTCTGTCAGAAGTCTCTGTCTTACTTCATACTTGAAGTAAGAAACTGTCAAGTATGAAGGTTCTTAAACTGTAATCCACGGACCCCCTGGGTTTCCAGCACCTTTTTAAGGAGTCCGTGACAGCATGTCATTTAATGTTGAGATTGCCCTCCTTTACAGACTCTGAATAGCCTCGTGGAAAAATTGAAAAAGATTTGCCGTTCTAGACTATTAAAACTAGACTACTACCCAAATGAGAAGGGGGAAAAAACTGCTAGAACATCTATTTTGATCAAAAATCTTAATTCAGTTTTTTATTTATTTTTTTTTTATTGTTTGCAACTACATAGACATTACTGCAACGTAATATTTTTTTTAAAATTGATGTTTACTTCTTCCTTAAAGAGAAAAAAAGAAATGTTTAAAAAAAGTCTGTATAAGTAGCAGAGACAAAATTAGGATTTTTCAGGAATCTTTAAATCACTCAGCCAGGTGTTGGAAATCAGAGAGCGGTGTTCAAAATCTTTCGGAACCGCAAATTCAGGCTGATAGGTAAAGGTGGCCGCGGCCATCAAATGTTGTAGAATTTCTGACTTACAGGATAAATATACAGTGCAGCAGAGAATTAAGGCTAGTTTTGTATTTTATAAAGAGAAAAGAACCCCCACACACATATCTGATACACAATTGTAAATTTCAAGAAAGAAAATTCTTGAATTTCAATGTTAAAAATTACGGAAATTCTCAGTTATCTTCTTTTTATTAGTAGTATGTATTCATCTTGTTAACATCTTTTTCCACCACTTCTGGCTTTCCCATTATTTCTTTCTCTAGTTTTGAATTTGAGCTATTGTTTTTCTCTGTTTACTTGCTTTCACCCCAATAATAGATAAAAAGCGTATAAAGCACAAAATTGTATTTTAATAAAGTAATTTGAACGTTCGGAACCGTGATTTGGCAAAATCGTATAAATGGACAATATTTATAATATTTAGTGTCATTTAGATTAGAATACGTGTATAAAATTGTTTTAAGAATATAATTACAATAAAAAATTAGTTAAATACAATATTTTGACAAAAAGTGATAATAGAAGGATTTGTTTTCAAAATATTCTCCTTTTTTATGGAAAATGCTTCTATAATATTAATATTTTGCCTGTATATAGCTAAGACATTTATACAAAGCCTGAACTAAAATGCTTGAAATCTAGATCTTAGAAGTGGATTTATCCATATTTTAATACAACAAAGGGAAGAAATTTAAGAAAAAAAAAACGTCGATTATTATTTCAATTAGTAGTAACTCTGAAAATAATGTGAATTTCTCAAATATCGCAGCTCATGTCCTTTGGAGAAGTCTTTACTTTGCATAAGTAAAATATTATTATTATAGAAGTATTTTTCATGAAGGGAGAATGTTTTGAAAATAGGTCATTCTAAGTTAATTTTTTTGCCAAAATATTGCATTTAAATAATTTTTTATGGTAATAATATTCTCAAAACAATTTTATACGTGTATTCTAATCTAAGTGACACTAAATATTACAAAAATTATCTATTTATGCACTTTTTTAAAATCACGGTGCCGAATGTAGTCGAATACCTTAATACAAATTATTTGAAAAGGTATGTAATTTTCACACATAATTCAGGAAGCAATATAATCTTTTATTTTAATTCTGTACTTTATTTATTGGCAACAAATATTATTATTCCTTAAATATTTATGTTATAATTTAATGTAAAGAAACTAAAGTTTTGAATTAAACAATATATTTTATCCCATCCTTTTCAAAATCATAAGAAAATCGTAAAGAATAAAATGACAAAACTCTTTAAAAATAGTAGTTTTTTTTTCAATAATGAATACTTTTTAGGTATTATTATGCCTTAAATAGTACCTTAACAATGGTTAGTTAAACGTTTACTTGTTTGTAAAGTATTAAATATTTTTATTTTAAGTTTACTACATATTTTTCAACTTTAAATTCAGAGATTAAATATTAAGAAATATATGAACATAGCAGTGTGCAATAATCATAAGTTCTCAAAGATGATTTACAAGGCAAATAAAAATAGTATTTCTATAAGGTTCTGAAGGGAAATCATTCTTTTAATACATTTTCCGAAAAAGATAATGTTTTATCTGAATTTTTCCGGTAAGAATTCATATACACTTTTAAAGAATATTAAACTGTCATTTATTTCAACTTTACAGGTTTTTTTTTCTTTAAAAACTTCCCACGAAAGTACAAAATAAATTTTTAACTATAAAACTTATCAGTAGTAAATAATTACAACATATTACAATATTAAAATTTGTATTTTGTTTCTATTATATGGCATTATTTTTATTTTGTAAAAAGATAAAATTACTTTTGAAAGAAACTGAATTAAAGGCATTGAAAAAGCGGAATATTGAAAGTACAAACATCATATCAAAAACAAAAATAGTTGAACATATTCTTATTCATCTAACATTAATGTAATTATTTATTCCGTATTCGTCCAAATAGTATAAGGTATACTTCTTAAATCAATTGTTCTAATAACTTAAGACACCAATAATTCTTTGAACTCACTTAGTTTATATAAAATGCTCTATCTCAGTATTCATCTACCTTTATGGTTCATCTTGAATGTTTATTGTTTTACACCTGTCGTCAACCATTGTCGCAGATTTCAGTGGTGTTGCTTCCTCCCATGTGGTTTTCCCACTTAGAATCGAGTTTGCAATGATGCTATCTCACAAAGGCGGGACCCAAACAGGTACTGCCTTACTCTACTCTTATTGGATAGCGAGAAAAGCGATGCTCCGCCCTTTCAATTTTCGCTCGACTGCTCACAGAGTTCATTGTGAATGGGTTCAAACGTTGTCCAGCGATAGGAATTGGAAGGTGTGGCCCAAAGCAAAAAGACCTAGGTATCCATAACGACAAATTTTTAGGAAGAACAGCATTTTCCTAATGCCGAATTACAATTATTAAAAATTAATGTTTCTTCAATTTTTCAACATTAAACAAAACAAAAACAAAAAAAAGCAGAATGCGAAGGAACTTCATTTGGTACGAAAATAAATAAATCAGCAAAATTTTCTTTAGGTTATATTTTACTCCTTAGCAATTTAAGCGAGGAGTAATGAATCCTACTTTAGTAATTTTATCTAAAAAATCTAATTTTATCATAAAAATCTTCTCCCCCCCCCCCTTCTTTTTTTGCAAGTGATTTCAGCTATGAAGTATATAATAAGAACAATAATCATTTACAAAAAAGTTTTGCTTCTCCAAAAATTACTTCCTGTATGAAAAGTTCTGGAAACTCTGGAAAAGTTCTGACTTAAGGATTTTAAATGCTTAGAATGGCAGAACTAAATTTTTAAAAACCAGAAATATAAATCAAAAAAATTTAAGAAATTTTTTTAAAAATTATCTTGCGTTCATAAACTTATTTTGATTAAAATTGAATGATTTTTTTAATATTGTGTTTATATAAAATCCTAAAAAATAACTCGAAATGTATTTAGCTTTTAAATTTGAAGCATAATGATTTTTCATTGAAATTAGTTATTTCTTTAAAATAAAAGTCATATAAAATTTGTAATAATAAAACTGCAACGTAAAAATCACACTTTTTTAATTGGTTGAGTTCTTTCGACCAGTTTTAAGTGAGCACAAACTTACTATTTTGAAAAACTTTTATGCTCTTAATAACTATAAAAATGTAATTAAGACAGAAAAGGAAAGAAAAAAAAAATCATAATTGACTTTATTTTTGTCTTTTTCATTTCTTTTTACTTTCGTTTTTCTTTTTTTTTTTACCTTTCTGAGATTAATTATGAAGATAAAAAATAACCATATTTTAGACTTTCAATATACTCGACTTAATTTTTATACCTTAAACTTAGTTATATTTAGAAGAATATTTTTTGTTACCATTGAAGAAATTAGCTTCAATTAAATAATTGAAATTCATTTTCTTTAACTTATTTATTTTATAAAAGTCACCAATGGCATTTGGAATACAGGAAACAAATGCATGTGAAGTTAAAGAGATCGCAATAATATTTTTGCAATGCCATAAAGGAAAACACACATTTTTAATTATATACTATTCTTATTCCTAATTTAAAAACGTTTTAATAAGTTTAATAAGTCATAGTCAACGTTGTTTGCAATAGAGTTACAGGTTCAAATCTTAATGCTATTAACGACCTGGCACACGTTAAATCTGTTGTAATTAAAATTTCACACACATTGACGTGCTTTGGAATTTAGAGAGTGGGATACCTCATCATTTGATTCAAAACTGCAAGTTCATCTCCATTAATTTGCTTAATGGTTGTAAGACAGTGCTTTTCAAACTTTAAAAATTTGCTTCCCAATATTCATTCATAAGTTTCGTCGCACCCCTTCCTTTCCATACAATAGAAATATATTGAATTAAATAATCTAACACTTTGACGTTAAAGCTACAATACGACTTTAATCTCTTAAGTGCCACCGGCATATATAAACGTCTCACTCAGCCAATGCGTTAATTGCCCCGGACGTATATATACGTCTTCCCGAAGTACGATCAATTCTATGCACTGCTATCTATATAGTTATTCCGAAGGCTTTGGAATGCAATAAAAGGAACTTGTCATAGAGAGAGTGTTTGTGACGGATTTATTAATTTCAGAGGATGTGCTTATTTGCCCCCCCCCCTTTAGTGTGCCACATACACTAGTCTATGTGTAAAACGATAGCATTGGGGAGCGAATCGCGTAATTTTTTAATCGGTATATAAAGGATTAATTATAAACCGTACAAATTATCACATTACGTGTTAATTTTTGTGTATAATTTTATATATGACAAGCCAATGGGGTCACTGATAATTATTAAACGTTCGTAGCTTAATATTCTTTAGTTAGTTACAAAATACATTGCGCAATACTGATATATTTATAAGTGTATTATATCAATGTAAATGTGTATTTTATTTTTAATGTCAGAATGTATTTTGTTTGTTTACATTCAAACAAATTAATAATTTTCTTAAATCTTTTGTTTTCGATTTTTCAATACGCTCGACTCTCCTAAGGGTTATCACGTCCCCCTAGGGCGCACACTCCACATTTTGAGAAAAACTTTTATAAGAAGTTGCTATCAAACTAACTTCAATCCTCACTGAGCAGAAAATGCAAATATAGGTTTGGGAATTCTTTTGCAAACAATCTTACTGGAAAAAATTAATAAATCCTAAAGTAGAATACAAAGTTAATATATAAAAATAAAGTAAACTTTTAAACTTTATTATAAGTGTACCAATAATAAAGAGAAAGTTTTTTATTAAACTTAAAGTACTGTGACTTGCCATTCTGAGGTATTATTTTATTTTTTAATATGAATATTGTTAAATCGTGCGCTCATTTTAATGAACATCTAATTCTAAGAAAATAAAGATGCGATGAAAATTATTTTTTGTGTATTAGTTAATAATAATATTAATAGCTGCATATTTTTGTAAAAAAGTAGCTAATTTATATTTTAAATTCATTCGTATTTAATAAGACACTCTGTTGCTCCTTGTTCTTAAATTAATAATCACGAACAATCACACGTGACAATACCGGTCACGAACTCGTGACCGGTATTGTCGAGTCGTGGTTTCAATTCCTGGTTTCACTGAAGACCCACAGAGTAGAGGAGCTCTGATGCTTTTTAAGTCGAGGCCCAAAGCCGGTGCGTGAGTTTGGACAGTGAGATGTTAGCTCAAAAGCTGACCGAGATTCAAAACTACAAGGTCCATCGATAATAGCCTTCTTACGTCTTTAAAATATGCCAATAATACAAAGTCGTCAAACCAAATCAAATCCACGCGTAGAACTGAATTTTAAAAGTATTTTTTTAGACACCAACAAAGAATAACATAGTCACGCGCTTTTTTAAATAAATGAAAATATGCAAAGAGTTGTAAAAATAGCACTTCATGGTAAAATATTGCGCAAATTACAACTTCGAATTTAAAGCTGTATGTTAACAACCAATATCAAGACATATAATTTTTATTTTAATTGGAATTTCAATAACGAAACTAAAGTTTGGTAATAAAATGTTAAGTAGCCGTATCCGGTAAATAAATTTAATTTTCTATCAATGTGAACAGTGAACAAAATGAGAAATAATGAAATGCAATTAAAGTAAAAAAAATTGTATAATTACTATAAAATTTGCTCCAATTTTCGTTTCCCTAATGTATTTTGATATCACCATGAATAATTGCTCGGCCATTTATTTTGCCCATTGCTTCACGGAGGATAATTTGTAGTTGAACTTGAAAGAGAAAATACCCATTCTTTTGGGACGAATGAGGACACTAACAATTGTCAGTTGAAATTGAATTCGTATTTTTATTCAGCGATTCATTCTTATTTGTCACGACAATGCTTTACACTACTCATCTTATGACAAAAAAAAAAAGGTCCGTTTGGGTAGCATTTATATGTGAATAGTATTGTGCGTATAATTCATTTCTTTATAATGATACTTTAACTGTTTGATTGTCAGGTCTATAATGCCATTGATATGTTTTGAAAGATAAATGGTGAAAATAATCTCATTATAAAAAATAGATAAATGGTTGAAAAGATATACATTTAGGTAAAAAATATTTGTGATTTTTAATTACGCTCTCAGCCACAATTTTAGTTTTGCAATTTTTGACAATTACAATAATTTCAATTTTTAGTAATTTGAATTTTCGAATAATTTCCCTATGATTCCTTGCAAAGAATGCAATTAAGATTTCTAAATTTGTAGATTTTTAAGTATAGATTTCTCTAAACCGGGCCAATTTTTATAATCAGGTTTTTTCTTCCATATTTCTTTTCTTTTTCTTTCCTTTTTTTAAATACTTATTTATCACACATTTTCAGTTCAAAACAAAATTATTTTTCTTCCTTCCTTTTTTTTTTTGGAAGATTTTTTTTAAAATTTAGAATCTGTTAATAGAACAAGAAGTGACAAAATGTTGATTTTGAATCAATACTTAATTATCAGTTTTATGACAAGAAGATAATGTTTAGTAACGCAATGCCCGAAATAGATAAGTCGAAAATAAAATTAATTAACATTACTACATGAATCTTTCAGTTAGTTTCCGAATATTCAATCAAATAAAAGTATTTCCTTTACTAAATATTTTCACTTTTTATTAGAAGATTCTTCAAATGCATGAAATACGATATAGACTAACAAAATAGTTTAAAATAAAGATGAACTTTGGTAATTTTATAATGCATAATAATTGTATGACTTCCTTTTGTGGATCAATGTGTCTAAATTTTTTTTTAAATTACATTTTTTTATTTTAAGACCTGATTATATTAAACGATTAAATCTTGCAGTACACTATATTAAAACATATTACAATAATATTGAAACACACAGTATAAATAAAAATGCAGTAAAATTTTTTTAAACTTCTTTAGTTTCAAAAAAAAAAAAAATTACAAACGCATACTTCCTACTTGTTTTAAGGTACATACGTTGTTGACTATATTGTCCTTTTTGATATTTATAACTTTTTTATGCACGTTTTTCTAACTAATTTGAATGAAAACTGATACTACAAACTATCACTGTACAAGAAAAAGAAAATTTCTGAAATATAGGCATCTCTTTAATTATTACTAAACATCTCATATTTTTAAAAACGTGCAAGAAATTTAATTTAATGCATTTTTTAAATATTTCCATGATTATCTAAATTATTGTATGGACTTAAGTAACAGTAGAAGTTTGTAAACGATGTAGTGGCGAAATTACATTGCAATGTAACGCATCAATGTATTGCATTGATAGAATTTAAATTTAAGATGAGTTTTTATGCACTAATGCATTAAAAGATTTTTTTTAAATTAAAAAAACCTTGCTTGTGATGATGTAATTAATTAATATCTATCCGTCTTGAAGATTTAAAAGTATAAAATAGTATTAACTCATATAAAACGCAGGGGTTTTGAATTATTTAGTATGAATTCGTTGTTATACTAATGTTTTAATAAGTCTTTTTTGATCTTTCCTTTTAAAAAGTATTTACTGGACATTGATATTTGCTTGGAAATTTCTAAATCATAAAAGGGGATCTTTTAATAAATTCCACGAATTAAATCATAAATTCGAGCCAATCAATCTTTGAAAATATTGCAGAATTTGCATCAAAAACAAACAAAATAATAACCATTTCAATAATAATAATAATAATAATACTTGAAATTAAATTGTTAATCGATTTTAAAAATTATTAAATATAGCACTTTCAAGCTTTTGTTTAATTTTTTTTTCTTTAAAATATACTGAAAACGTTGTGCAAGCATTAAATTTGAATTAAAATTTTGTTTGATTTATTAATTAGGAGTAATTAAATATTAGCAACATCAATTTAGGAGAAAATAAGACAATCCATACTGCATTTGTTATTCGTATGTTGTTTTTATAGATGTTGGCTGGTTTCAGAGAACCAATTACTTTTATCAGTTCTCTGAAAACTTATTGTTTATCTTGAATAATGCATTATTTTTAACCAAATTGAAGTGATTGTTAATTTAGCATTTATGATCGTTGGATCTATACAAAAGGAATATTATGTAAGAATCGAAAACTATTATTTTTCTTTTAATTGTGTTATTTTTACTCATAGTTGAATCACGTATCACTGAGATTACTTCAATCTATTTTCAAATATAATGGGACCTTATGTAATGCATGTTTGTATTGCATTTTGAGCAAGAAAGAATGCGTATGTAGAACCTATTTTATAAAGTTAAATCATGATAATTGGAAAATTTTGCAATGATGGAAATTTTAAAGCTAACAAATCCATATCCATCAAAATGTCAAAATGCGGAAGCAAGTCGTTATTATCAATCACTGGAAATAAATACTTAACAAAGGATGATCTATTTTGAAAGAGTTTTGGATTGATTTCAAAATGATTTAATTTAACAGAAGCTATTCAGTTTTGCAATTTTTATCGAAAAAAATTTTACGCGTTCACTATTATTTATTTTATGTGAATAAAATTTATTTTTCTCTATGGTAAATATCTTTTGTAAAACAATTTTCCAAAGAAAAAACGAATTTGCATATAGGATTTAAAAATAATATAAATTTAAAATTAAAATAGGTTTAAAAGTAAATTATTTTCAAAATGATGTAATTTTGAAAGAGTAATATACATGTGTTGAACTTATGTTAAAAAAAAATAACAATTAGGAATTCGTTATACACTTAACTCAGAAAATAGATACGAATGTTATATATTATTGGTATCTGTTTCTGGTATCGTATTGGTATCTGTGTTTTTGATCGAAATGATTTGGTGATATTCGTTTTTAAGTACCTTAGCAATGTCATGAAAATTATTATGAATAAATATTCTAAAAATCTATTGAATTCCTAAAAACGAATTTAGATTCATATGTTGCAGTATCAGTTCAAAAGCACGAGTAGTATGCTAATATGTTTAGATTGGAATACGAGAATTTCTGAAATAAATATTAAGAATACTTTTCTAAATGTATCATGTAACGGATGGCAAAACGTATAACACAATTTATAGCCCTTTTACTTCAAAAATAATAGTTTGATTAAAAGAATTGAAATATTAATTTCTGAAAAAAGCTGAAGCATTTAATAAAAAGAACTGAAAGACAGAGAATATGAGGAATCAACATTTAAGAAACCCATAATTTTTTAAAAAAAGTAATTTGGGGAATTTTAAAAATATATAACGGTTCATTCTCCAAGTTGAAAAGCGGCGTTCACATCGTTTTTTAAAGGAGAAAGCATGTGCTCTACTCAAGAAGAATGGTTTTTAAGTGATGAAATATTTAGTTTATGTGTACAAGGTACAAAAGCATATTTAAATTAGTAATAACGAAGGAAGATATATAAAACCAGCACATGAATTCCAGCAAAGAATTGAATTCAAGAAAAAAATAAATGATCCTAAAGGCCAATAGAAAACGCATCTTATAAATTTTTTCTCTATAGAATGAATAACGAATAATGTATTTTTAAAATCATTAGTCAACGAACAGTTATATATTTAAATGGAAGTGGCTATCAGGATAATCTATTATCGTTCTATAAAAGGGTTATCGAAATTCCTAAATGCTTCTTTTTTATTATTTACATTGTTTTATTTTATTCTAAAGCCTATTCAATTACGGAAATTATTCATTAATGAGACCATATCATCAATATAAGATTCGGAGACTTAAGAGACTGAATTATTAGAATTACAAAAACTCGTGAAGCTTCTCAAATGATTCCGAAAATCACCGGAAAACACAGTGACATCAGTCTCTAGAATTAAACCCACATTCCCTCTTCACCGCAGAATATCCTGGTTTCGCCTGCTGCTGCCCCACCCTCAGACTCCATTAAACATCGCAAATTAACAACCGACTACAAAAATCCAAAGCCCCACCAAAGAGCCTTCGAACAAAGATACTTATTCCCAAGTAAAGTGGCTAGGAGAAACAGAACGAGTCGCGCTTCGATCAAAACCTCTTATTAGCATCCAGCAAAGCGATGGGGCTGCAACTACGGCTATTACTTTGACACTTCTAACTGCTGAGGATGACTTTTACACCATTAAGCTTGAAGCGCACGACCTACACCTCTAATTACGGATGAACAGCCCCACAAGGGACCATTTGAATCATCTAGAAAGACCTTTGCTGAATTTAATGCGGCTTAAGTCCATGTGGTCCTTCCCCTGTTATTAAAGATTGCACCTGGCCAATTGTAAACTGGAGATGGGTTCCAAGTATGATGGAAGTGGTGACAAATGTCTGATGCAATCATCCTGTCGAAATGTCATTTTTTGAAAAATTGGTGGTGAGAAAACTGAATGGAGAAATATTATGTGATTTTGATTTTATTTATGGTAATATATAATAAAAAAAATCTAGATGCATATGGTGAGTCTAATATAATATAAACGTATGGTATGAGATTTTAATGGATTCTAAAGTATTATTTTAGAATATCTTTGCTTTGAAATATAGTCTTTCCTCATAAGCCAGTGGATTACTCTTTAAAATTTAAAAATTAGCATATTTAATTACATCTATATAACACATATGAGACAGTCTTAGCTTAGAAGCCATATTTTTCTTAGATCGTTAAATAAAAATGAAAACCTTTTCTTTTGTAATTAGTGATAGTGATTAGTTAAAGATGAACAATTTCTTATATTATTGAATGAATGTGAAGTAACAGCGAAAATTAAGAAAGAGGCAAAACAACATATTATAAACAAAATAAATCTGTTGAAGTTCTTTCAGTTATAGTTTCAGTTGAAATCTTATGCTATAAATATAGATTTGAAATTAACTTCACTCAAAAAAAAAATCTTTTTACAAATAAAGAATTTTAATTTAAAAAAATACGATTCCTCAATTTTAATGTACTTACCACGTTAAATAGTGAAATGCTGAATATGTTAGCGTTAAAAGGTGAAATATGTTAACAGATTTATTTGCCGTAAGCAAACATATTCTACTATTGTACTATTATTGTTATTTATTTTCTTACAAGTGTAGCCATGATGACAGTAGCGTAGCGAAGAACATTTGGGCCCCTTTTCAATATCAGCTTTTGGGCTCCCAAGTTGGATTTTACAAAGGGTGGGCAATTGGAGGGAGGCAGGCTTTGGGCTCCTCCCTTGCCCCCCCCCTGCGATGTGGGGGTTGCTGGGGTGAACGTTACGTCATTTCATGAATAACGAAAAATAGAAAGAAAAATGTACTAAAACGAACTAAAAACTTTTGAACTAAAACGAATTTAAACATTTCAATAAAAAGGGAAAAGTAAGTTTAAAAAAATATATCCTCATATTTTCCGAGGTCCCCCCCCCCATTTTAAATAAACAACTAACCAAAAATTAGAAATACATGGTTGCATTTTTAGGAAAACAGATTATTATTCAACACCAGATTTCTAATTTAAACATCATGATAGTTTTTTTTTCTTTTTGAAAAGCATTGCTTATAATTTGAAAAGCCACATCTAAAATCTCATACAA
Source organism: Trichonephila clavata (assembly GCA_019973975.1). Lineage (NCBI taxonomy): Eukaryota > Metazoa > Arthropoda > Arachnida > Araneae > Nephilidae > Trichonephila > Trichonephila clavata. The sequence goes on from BMAO01036815.1 coordinate 52,625, forward strand.
ATATATCCTGAAGATAATTTATCTGTTATAAATTATATTGCATAATGAAACACTTCAGGTATTTTTTCATCTAAGACGATAACATTATAAATTAATTACTTCATAAGAAGAAAGTAAATAAAAAAGAGTGAATATAAATATCCTTTTCCTCCAGTCATTGCCTCTTTGAAATGCTGATATACAAATAAGAATAAATGGCTGTTAGCGAAAGTTAAAAAGTGCTTAAACGTCGCCGGAAGGTTTAATTTTGGCATTAACTCGAACGGGTATTTAAAAGAACATCCTCTTCCTCTTCTTTCGATTTTTTTTCATGATCTTTGGTATCAGTTGGCGAACAGAAGTTCTTTATCCACTTTATAAGAAACCAGTTTACACTTGGCTGTAGGCAACACTTTTTGGTGTAAATACGCCGCTCTTTAAAAAAATAAAGTGTCACTTTCTTCAGGCTTCACTGTGCTGTCATGTAAACATATTGACTGGGACAGAAAGCCCGCGTAGTGCTGTCACTTTTTTTAAAAGAGCAAAAGTGCGAGAAGATTCATTCTTATAGAAGTCTTCTTTAGACTGATAAGTATGATATATACAGCTGTGTTTGAACAGGTACAGTACACTTTTCAAAACAGAGTTGCTGTTTATTTTTCAATAAAATTCAATAATTAACTGTTTTCTTTGTGGTTGAAAAGTAGGTTATGTTTTGACAACGATAAAAACTCCTACGCTTGCATTTAATTCTGTTTTCTGTGATGAATAATGGTTCTTTAGAAGTGATGATTGTGCCATGGTTTAGAATAGATTTTTTGCATGTGTGCTATTGATTATGTTACGTGTGTTTGAGAGATGAGGTGTAAAAGTTGAAATATTTTGAAATTCATCATTTTTTTTTAAAAAAAATGTTGGGAATCATTTGTCAGTTAAATATGCTGATTGGAGTCTCCTGAACAAAATTTTGAACACAATATAGTCATCAATCATATCTATTAAAAATGAAATAATAACAAAGATCTTTCAAATCGCTTAATGAAAAATTTTGCATGGGTTATGTAAGTCAATAACTTTTTATTTCATGTGAATTTTGAAAAGATCATATTTGTTCCATGTTTACTTAATTTTTCTTTATTTTGATGAAATCTACACAGAGTAATTTTTTATTAAAATTTATATAGTTGCTTAATAATGTTTTTTACCTGAATGCCCTAGATTATCATTTTGAATTTATAACAATCCGATAAGAAGTTATTTTACAATTCGATCAGAATATCAGAGTACTTTTTAAGTAAGAAACTAAATAGTAGAAGATAGAGAACCTTTTTTTTTAAAAAAAAATTTGTCTAACAATGAACTAACATAATATTGTCCCTTGTATGAAGAAAATTCCATCGCAGTTCAGCTTACTAATAAAGAAGTATATACGGGAAATACAAGGCCAAATTTTTTAATAATTAATATATATCTATCAATTTAACTAATTACAGCGTTTAGATTTTTTTTGAAAAAAAAATATTCAATTTGTAAGGTAATTAGCATTTTATTTATACATCACCATTTTGTTTGATAAATTAAGTTATGTGTCACTTTCGAAAGAACCAGTTATTAAATGTCTCTAAAAACAATCAAATGTTTAAAATATGGACATTAAACCACAGTTCTCATCGTTATGCTTCTTAATGGGAAGTGAGCAGTAATAATTCAATGCTGGATCGTTCAGTGTCTTGATAGGCTAATTATGGAATCTTGTTTCTATATTGACTAAGCATCAATGCATGGTTTAATTTCCAATTTATATTCATAAATGTACATGTATGTATGCATATACATACATGTAAGCATTGTATGTATACATATACATGCATGTAATAGGCATGCGTGTATTTTGTGTTATTCAATCTGTTATATTTTTGCAATGGTTTCATTTATTTTTATAATAGAGCCACTCCAGTCATACATATTTTTAGATATAGAATAAATAAAATGTTGTACAAAAAAAACCTGGTATAATAAATCTGAAAGTAATTATCATTTTAATAGGTATATTCTTAATTAAACCAAAAGCACTCCCAGTGATAATAGATTTATTACTTTATACACATGTGAAGAACAGCAACCAGACCGACAAATGACATTTCGAATTGATTGTTACTTTGTTAAATAACTCAAGACTTAGCTTAAGATTAAACAACTGTTAAATGAGTGTCATTTACGAAAAAAATCCTCTAACAGCATTTTTTCTCTCTCTTCTACAGATTCGTCACGTGATCACCTAAGCATGTTCAACAACCGTCAACAACCAAAGAAGAAGAGAAAATCCCGCACCGCTTTCACCAACCACCAAATCTTCGAGTTAGAGAAAAGATTCTTGTACCAAAAATACCTTTCTCCCGCCGACAGAGATGAGATCGCCCAGTCATTGGGTCTTACTAATGCCCAGGTGATCACATGGTTCCAAAACAGGAGGGCGAAGCTAAAGCGTGACATGGAGGAACTGAAGAAAGACGTCGAGCATTCCAAAGTGACCAACTCATCCAAACACATTATCGAGAACATTCACGATCTCAGACTTCTGAAGAAATCGAAGGATGGAAAGATACTCTGCGCAATGATGCCCTGACGATGATTTGTGCGATGTCTCATAGTCATTGCACACACACCCTCGCATTTCTGCTTTCACCAGTGAAGAACTCTTAACTACGATCGCTTTGAGCCAAACTTGCTGTCAGTATAGTAGGAACTGTTAAGAACACGTGCTTGGACAGATGAAATGTAGATTCTGATTTTCTGAAAAGAGTATATTGTGTAGTTATAAAGAGAATTACTGTATTACACTGAAAATTACCACTGTTCTTTTTCATATTTATGTTTGTTTGGTATTGAAGAATAATGAGAAGAAATAATAGTATTATAAATGTATTCATAAATATTATTAAAAAAAATCAGTCATGTATTATTTATCAACCTCACATGCAAGCGATAAGGAAGAATCATTTTTATTTCATTTGCAGATTTGGGATCATTATTAATAATAGCAGCACATTTTTCCCCATGTTTATATAGATTAATCAATATTTATTAATAATAAAAGATAATAAACTAAGAATCGTTCTTTAAAATAAGAATTTAATATAAATAATTCAATTATCAATGGAAAAATTAACAAAACTTTAGCATTTTTAAAATCGTTGAGCATTTTTTCAAAAGAAACTTTTATACAATTTATATTGAATGTACCTACGCAAATTAACTTTTTCTTTAAAAAAAAACAATTGATAATTTAGACAAATTGTAGTTCAAACGAAATTTTGCTTAAATTTTCTTTAACCTCTTTAAAAGATTTATTTTTCAGTAATATTCTAATGTATTTCCTTGTAAAGAAAGCCTGTGAATTTCATATACGCTTTTTATTATCAAGTTGCAAATGAAGGGAAGGAGAAGTATATATAATATTTTTAAGAATACTGTTGGTTCCAAAGCTAGTGTATCTTTAAAAGTATTTTTACTGACTGACAGATCTAAACAGTATAGTTCCAGCTCTTGTAATTTGTTGTATATATATTTATGTATGTGATGGTAAGGTAAACTATTAAAATGTCGCTTAATAGTGACAAATTTATTTATTTATCAAGTATGTCACTTGATCTTGTAGTTATTAATTTCGTTGTGAAGTTTCATCATGCTATCATTATCATAGTGCAAAGTATTTTTGTAAGTACAAAAATTATAAAAATTCTTCACAATATTCAAAATACTATACTGAAATATATTTTAAGCGAATAATACAAGATGAAATTTTTTCTTTTCTGAAATAACTTACTATGATGAATTTTGAAGTCTCGATAAAAATATTTCTCATATACATAAATAATTACAATGGTCTTTGAATGTGTTGTCTAACTGGTTTTTACTTTCGAAACAAATTCGTCAAAAATTTGTAATTTGACAAAAAATGTTCGCATTTATTCTGTAGATAATAATAACTTGAATGGGGGAGATTATTTTACTTGTAATTAAGAATATTTTAATTTAAATATGGAGATTAATTATTAATTATATTATAGGATTTCAAACTACGGTGCTGTCTTGTAAAAGTGATTAATTTATTTTTTTATGCAGTAAGTTGCTGAAAAAATGAGTAACATTAATACAAGCATTTTAAGCATAATATGCGAAACTTGTGGAAACATTCTTCTCAAAGTGAAGGTAAATTAAAATATTAAATCCTTGGACACACTATATGAATTGATATCTAGCTTTCTTAGTACACAAATACAAATATACCTAAATTGTACTGTACATTTCATGGCAAGTGAGAACAGAGAAACTCACATTAAAATAGAGGCTGTATTTATAAATAATATAGACCATATATACTTATCTTTACCAAAGAAATTGCAGTAATTTGTAATCTCGTATATAATCTTAAAATTTTGCTTTCCATTGAAGTAAAAGAGTTTTAAATTCCTGATTATGTATCTATTCATACGCCTTACAGTGATACAGAAAAATCAACGACAGTGAAGTTGTGGTCTAAATTGTGAGCTCTAAGATTACCATTTAAAAATGGTCAGACTAAAGCGAGCATTAAAACTCTCTTCAAAATAATTGAACACTATACTAAGTTTTTAGCACCAAAATGTATGAAAATATCTGAATATTAGTGTTCAGAGAAGATAACATATTTATATCAAAATCTTTAGTCATAAATCACTACATCGCAAAAAATGAGAATGACTAAAAAAGGAGAATGTCCAAGAAGCATTATATAAACTCTTACTTTTTTTAAAAAAAAACAATAGGTAAATAAGCGATCTTATATGACAGTTGAAAATACGCTGTCAAGGAATGAATTATCTGAAGGAACTGACTAGAAACTGCTTAATAATAAAAATACAAATATTACAAGAATAACAATCATTTTGAAATAACTTTGAAAGAATCAACGTCTACGAATCAAATTTTAATAAAATAAAAGCAATAACAAAAGCAACCTTTAACCATCATTTATAATCATTTATAAATTTTGTAAGTATTAAATTTAAAAAACTATATTTTATGTTTAATTACGTTACATAAAATTCATAATGAAAACTGCACGTAATTTTTAATGATCTTAATATTATGATAAACTTTAAAAATTGTTTGTTGGGTGAATATTCGTTTTAATAGAATAAAAAAAATACTATAAAAAGTAGCAATAATTAGAAAAAAAATTGTCATTAATAATTACATAAATCAATGCAATATGTACAAAATGTTCCACATATAATCAGTTGAGCAAAATATATAAATCTAAATTAAATTTTATGATACTCCATAAAAAAATATTTTTAAATCTTAGTACTATATTACTGTTGCAATTTAATTTATTCTTACAATGATTAATTCAATTTTTATTCAAAAAAAGACCTTGTTAAAAAGCTTATATGTATATTTTCTTTTGTTATTATAAGATATTCATTAAGATATTTATTCCTCAGTTTTGTTTATAAAAAAATCGCACACACACAAGAGAAATGTATGATCTATAATACTGATTTTTATACATTTGGAACCGTAGTAATGAAATGTCAAAAGTTATATTATTGATTTTTGTGTCATATTGGTATGGTAGTTATATGTATATAAGATATAAATTTTTCTGTAAATAAATTGTTTGAAATATTGATCTTTGTTTTTTCGTGTATGTAAATATAATCATCAGATATTTCTGCATCTTTAACTTTTTACCACAAAATCAATCGAATTTCGTTTTATTCTTGAAATAAATTGTTTCAAGAATTAACAACATTATAATTTACAGTCACCAATTTTAAATGAATTACTCTCATTTTAGTAAATTGTAATAAAGAACTTCCGTTTGTTCTTACACGAATTAATTAAAATATCCTTAGACGTGATTATTGATGTATTTTTTGTCGAGAAAATTAAGTGTCAATAACAGTTTTTTACACAATAAAGCTGGTATAATTATTATTTTTTTACAATACTTTAAAGAACCCTTTAATAAAAAAATGATTTACAAAAAATTTGTTTTTTGTCTCAAAAAGGGGAAAAAAATTGAATTATGAATAACAAATAACTTTCACCGAAGAATAATTAAAAAAATTTTTATTCGATAAGAGATAATATATTCATACAAAGAAAATAAAAGTTTTATTCTCTAATGAAGTCGGAAAAATACTGTCCATAACAAAGAATAATCCTTTTCTTAGAGGGTATTATCCCACCTTTCACCGATGGATTTTGGTCCAATATTAAAAAACAATATCAATTTAATTTTGACTTTTTTATGTATTTTTTATGTATAGATTAGGGTTTTTTTTCTTCTACCATTTTAATATTTTCTTTAATTCACTTTTAAATACAGCTTAATTCCTCCTTTTTTACCCTTTAATAAACCCAGTGACATTTTTACCTTTCCAACTTTCCAACAACAACTTTCCAACTTTCCTACACAAATATTTTCTACTCTTTCCGTGATACAGTATGGTTATGAATCTTGATTTGATATTGAATTGTAATTCCTTTTCCCAATAGTATTTATTTTCATTTAAGCTTCCATTAATTCTATTTTCATTGATTATAGGGATATTATCCTTAGGCAAATATTAAATTATTTAATGTCACCATGTGGTAAAAAACCTTATTTTCAGTTGCATTTTTATTTGTTAAGAATTGAACAAGCAAATAAGAAAGGGAAAACGTTTAATAATAAAAAAATTTCTCTTGCATTTAACTGTTTATTACTATAAGATAAAAAGTTATCAATTAATATTTAAGAATATTCCAACTAAGATTGATTTAAAATGCAAACTAAAATGTTTTTAGAAGTTGTTTAAGCATTAAGAGTTTTGAAAATTAGAAATAAATGTTATTTTTTTGAAATCTATATTTTTTTTAGAGAAGTTGAGTTCAGAAATATTTAAGTTGGTAATAAAAAAGGTTCGAGTTAATGTACTTACAGGTTAATTATTTCGCGTTTAACGCGGTTTTATTGAATAGTTTGATCTGCATCAATTTATATAATACAATCCAAATTTCTTGTAAAGAAATATATATATAAATTTCTAAAAAAGAATAAGGTTCAAAATATTATTTGCATTATCTTAAGCCACACACTTATTGCTGAATACTATTTCTGAAACGTTATGAATTGACTGATTTACTGGGAGCGTAGCTTTGAGTCAAAGTAATCTTCAAGTTTGCAATATGACAATTAATAAATAGTTAATCAATAAATGGTTTAAAATCGTTCCTATGTAGATATTAAATGAAATTTAAGTTTTGTTTCCAACACAAAAGTATGTATAAAATTAAGAAGCAGAATATTTAACAAAATTTATCTGTAGCTAGAATCAAATCAAGTTACATTAGACCAAAATTATAACTTTCCAAACAAAAAATATAAATTGCTTCATTTATTTGCTCTAAGTTTTTTACAAGCTGTTACACACACAAACACACACAAATTGTTTAATAAGATCAATGCTAACATTCTTTCTGAGCAAACAAAAAAAAAAAAAAATTATATTCTTTAATTAAAATAAAATTAAAGGCCTGAAATTTTTTTTTTACTCATTTATGTAATTTTCTTAGAGCCAATTATTTTATCTGCATATTACAGAAACACAATAATTTTAAAATCATGTACGATTGTATTTGAAAAGGTACAATTTTAGTATTAATGTCTGACAGTTTGATTACACACATATTTACTTAAGGTATCCGACTACTTTGGAGAACTTTTTCTTAAAAAAAATGGAGATATGGCGATTTTTTTTGAGGTTTTTAGATTTGTTTAGTACATTTTAAGAAAAATATGATAAAATTAAGAAGGGGGAAAGAAATTATTATTACTAAAATGGAAAAAATCGTTAAAAATTTACAAAAAATAACATAAACGGGCCCATTCTGTACCCAAAGTTTATGAACAAATTTTCATTTCTGATGTGTTGCTATATTATTTTTTTTAAATGACCATCAGGATAAGAGATATTTTAATTTTTGCAAAAACTAGAGCACTTTATCTTAGTTATTACATGAAATTGCTTAAGAAAACAGTGATTATGTTAACATACGAGACTGTAAGCTTTGTAATAAAACAGTGATTGATAAATTTTAAGGTTAAAACACTTCTGCTATTACACAGAACATACACCAAAAATTTCAGTTAATTATTTACAAAACTTTTTCAACAATCGCTGGTCCTGTTTGAGTATTTAAAAAAAAAACACATTTCGAGTAAAACGCGTTTTACTCGAATTGCTTAATTTATGTTACTTAAATAATGGCATCTGCTTTCTTTAAAACGCTTGTAGTTTTTGTTCTAGTGAATGGAAAATAATAAATTTGGTATTTTTATAAAGCTAATAAGATACTATTATAAAATAAAATCATAAAAAAAGTTTGCCAATTTTTGGCAAAATTCACAATTTTAGGCTAGTCGGATACCTTAATGAAGATATTTTAAATAAAATTTATATCCTTAAATTTTTTATCTACCGATCCATTGCATATTAAATTGACTTAATTAGTGGTAATTAAAGAATCTACATTAAAAAATACAATTGAAAAGCAGATTCTGTTACTTTTATGAGAAATTTTTTAAAAAAAAGATACTTTAATAAAACTGTGTTTATTTAAAAGACAATTTTTGACAATATCAATGTTTTTTTGTGTGTTATATAAATTCTATAAGATCAAACATATCACTATTCTTAATATAATGAGTTTACTTGCTTTACAAAACATTTTCATCATCAAAACGCCGAATAATAAATTTCTGAGGAGATTTATCGGGCTACGTATTTTATTTTAATATTAATGCTTAAAAAAATCTTTAACTGCTTGAGAGTAATAAACTTATTATTATTATTATTTACTGCTTTTTTGTTATAAAAAGAAAATAAGAAAATATTCTCAAATATTAAAGAGACATGATAACAAAATGTTATATCATTCTAAAACACAATAAAATATATTGTAAAATTCTATGAATTGCTACTACATCTTCTCTCAGTGATTATTCTGATGCTAGGATGTAGTTATGAAAAAATATTAAGAATTGTTATAAAAATGTCATAATTCACTCCTGTTTTATAAAAAATTGAAAATATTATTTAAGAGCTGTAACACTCGTTAAGTAATATACTTTTGTGCTGCAATAATATTTTCTAATTACACACTGCTGTTGAAAGATCCAAGCATAGATAAATTGCATTTAAATGAGATATGAAACCTAAAAATGAAGAAGTTAGGACAAAGAAAGATATTTTGATATTTTATACTTCATATGACTTAGAAAAGTGTTTATAAGTTATAGTGTAATCACACAAACTTTAATAATCGCTCGTTTATGAATTAAATACATCCGAATTAAATAATCTTTCAACTCCTACTTACTGAAGTTTTATTGTAATAAAAAGTCATGCAGGTCATATGAAGTTGAACTTTTATTAAAGAATAAAAATAAAACCAGTGTTAAAATAATTCATATTATGCAAAATAGTTTTGAAATTTAAAAAAAAATGAGTAAACTCGTTATATAAAAGCTTTTTTTATCTTAAAAATGACTGGAAGAATATATTTAAAATTTTATTATGATTTTCTGTTTGAAGAAAAATTCCAAACACAATCACTTATCATACATTAAATTGTACTGTAAACAAAGGATCATTGATGAAATGAATCCTAATACATTTTGCGTGTGTTTGGGCAGTATCTTTTAAATGTTAAAGCTGCAATCCTATAATAGTATTTAATAAAATTTAAAATATATTTCTTTTTGGACACACACATATACATATATATATATATATGTATATATGTATATATATACATACGCACACATATATATACTATGCATATGCACACATACATTTTAGAACATATATTTATCTATAAGCATAATATACATACAACTATTTATGTATAACAATGCTGGCATTTCTATATCTTAGAAAACTCTAATATTGGAATAAAAAATGAAATGTATCTAACTGAACATAACTAATTTCTTGATTGATAAAGATACATTTTTGGAGACCAATAATATAATTAGTTCTCTGGAGAATAATTAGATTATAAGGGATTTAGATCACATTTTACTTAAGTTACGCATTTTTTAAAAATAATTACAACCTTTTTTATATATAATTTTCAAATAGAGGAGTTATAAATAAAAAAAATATTATCACTTAATTTTCGTTATAATATTTATAGTTCATAGTAAAACGATTAAAAGTATTCATTATTCGATATAATATTTAAAACAAATTTATTTTTAAGCATTTTTGTATGAATCATGTGATAACATATTATTAGGTACATTTCTGCAGTTTTTTATTATCTTACGTATAAGTTTCTGTAATTTTAAATAATATGTAAATTTTTCTACTCCAAAAAAAAGTTTCATTTCCGAATTTCTGAACCAAAAAAGTTTTATAGCAGTAAATTTTTTTAAAAGAAAATTAAAAGAAAATTAACACTGTTCAACAATAGTGTATTTCCTGTAAATATATAGGGAGTAAATCTGAAGAAAAAAATTGCTGTTTAATTAACAGTAACTTTTAGAGTTAATTAAACACGGAAGGATATATTAAATATAAAACGAATAATAAAATAGGGAATATATGACCATATAGTATTAGAAGTGGATCAAAAGCTATCAAACACACTTCTGAATATATATACAATAAAAAACGTTTAGTTCGAAAATGCTTAAGACGAAATATCGGCTAACACAAAATAATACAATTATCTCGACAAACTACTATGTATTTTCATGCATTTTTTCTCTTAGCACGAAACAAAAATCATTTTACACGAAAAGATTTTTCTATTGGAAATGAGCAAAATACAAAAAACACCAACCGGGTTGGATTGTCCTACTGTACGATCGGAAAGATTCGTTGCAGTAGATGATGATAATGTGTGTACAACACCAATTATGGCAGACAAAGACATTTTGGAGTTTGTTCAAAGCTAAAAAAAATATCATTGATGGAGATTCCGACGACAAAAATGAAATGAATAATGCAGCTCCTGTTCCCACGTCACCCAAAATAAGGAAAAACATGAAAAATATGCGCAGTTATTTAGACGCACATTCCAATGGCGAAATGAATAACAAAATAGACGAAATAGAACAATTTGAAGCTAAAAAAGAAAATGCAAAGAAAAATATCACGCTATTTTGTAAAAATTCAAACAATGTTATTTTTTCTCCAAAAAAATTGAAAATTTTTCATTAAATTTCATTAAGGTCTTGTAAATGTGTTTTTCATTGATTTTTGTTAAATACATGCAGATATATATATATCGGTTAAATAAAATACACTCTAACAAACTTAATTTTGCTGAAATGTTTATTTTTCAATATCGTTTAACACGAAATTCTTTTAGCACGAAAAATAGTTCAGTCCCTTCAATTTCATGTTAAACGATTTTCACTGCATATATATTCTATGATTCATGAAACAGCAAACAAAAGCATAAACCATATTTATAAGCACTTAGGAATTTTAGACAAGTTTGGATATTTATAATTTTTAAAAATAATGGAATGAAATATCATTATTATGATTAATAATAATGTAATTATATATCATTATAAATAAAATATCATTATTATGATTAATAATAATGTAATTATATATCATTATAAATGAAATATCATTGTTATTTTATAAATATAAAATAAATAATTAGAAGCCGAGCTTATATAATTTTTTCCAAGAAAAAAAAACAAACGGGACAGTGCTTACTATGCCTTTTATTTTAAAATCTCAAACACAGACAATTTGCATTCTTTTTTCAATAAACTAAAAATTACCTCAATATTTTAGCTTAGACTCATGATTTTTGGTTGAATTTTTTTTAGTTATTACTATTTATTCTTCTATCTTGGAAAAATAATTATTGGACTTAAAACATCAATTAAACTAATTTGCATTTTTTATTATTTCATCAAGAGCAGTTATGTGTTTATTTCATTTTCGTAAAAATACAAGCTTTAATATGGCATGATGAATTCACGTGTGCCATATTTTTTAAATAGTTTCTACTACTATTATTTTCAACACTTTAATAAACAATCACTGCGGTTCTTAAGGAAACAAAAATTTAAAAAAAATCATATAATGTGTTATGATAAAGAAAAGAAGAAAGGATAAATATCTTGATATCTTTGAAAAAGTTTGGATGATTATTATGAAAATATTGCTTAATTTTAAATAATCCTTTGTCTTTTTACGAATTAAAGTTAACTAGAAGTAATTTTAACCTTTCTTAAAATTTTATTTCATAGACATTGATACAAAAATTTACCCCTTCTTTTATTACATACCACTAAAGATATTACAAATAAGTTTTTAAAATAACAGCTTATAATTCAGCAAATCAGTTCTACTTAAGAAATATTTTTATTAAAATGTAGTTTAACATTATGCTAGATATATGCATTGTTTTGAAAATATAAAGAATTTCAATAAATTAGCTGAGTAATTATTCCCGCTGCAACATTAATACCTTACACCAACGTTAATATTATTTAAGAATTGTTGAACTTCTAAGTTGAATTAACTCCTTAACTGATTTTCCCGTACACCGCACGGGCTACCGAAACCTGTCTAAATTCCTGTTTGCCAAACGCTGTACAGGCACTGATATTTTTTATTTCTTTCCGTTTTTGATTTGCACATATTTTTAATTTTTTATTGATATTATTACTGCCAGTGTTTTTAAGAGATACAGTTTGTCCATGGTACTGAAATACTTCTCTTTCGGGGATGGGATTTTCTTTGTGGTGAAGATGGGAATTTTTCTTTGAAAGCAGGAGTTTATTCTTGAAAATATTCTATAACGTGCAGGGATTGGCAAAGCAATGTGCAGTTTGTTGCTTGAGAAGAAAGGAAAATGAAAGATAATTAAAAAAAAGCCAAAATTATCCCTGTCCCCATTGCAATGTAAGACTTAGTATTACACACCCTGCTTCAAATTGTGTGTGCATATATATATATATATATATATATATATATGGATATGCACGCACACACAAAATCCTTAACCGTTTGAAAAAAGGAATAAACATTAAATTTTTTTTGTAAGTATAAGAGAAATTCTTTCAAAGTATATAAAACATTCTTCATAGAGTGCAAAGTGCACATTATAAAAAACAAATATTTAGGGTTTTTTGTGTTCCGCTATTATAAAATAAGAAATAGTGTGGAAACTTTAAAACTAAAAATTAAATTTTGGAACAATTTGAGCAAAAAATTTACCGTTTAAGGGGTTAAGACTATATATATTTCAAAAAATATACTAAAAATAGTTATATACCTAAGATAACTATAGTCATAATAGAAAAGATTTATATATACATAATTCAAAAATATACACAAAATAGTTATAAACCTAAGATAACTAGTCATGATATAGTATATATATGTATATTATATATATATATATTATATATTACAGCCTGTTAAATTATACATTTGGGGTATTTTTTATTTCAATTTATTTTGTAATAAATTGTTGTAAATCTTACTGTTTTTAGAGCTCTACATATTCAACTACTTTGATGATTATATGTATAAGGGAAAATTTGCATAAAGACGCCTTTCATTTCTAATTTATATTATATCTAAAAAATAAATTTATTGTAACCTTTTGAATTTTTTCCATTTAAATTCATTACAAATGTTTAATACATAACGATAGATATATATAATGTCTTAGCTTAAATTAAAGACATAAATCTAAAGTTATCAAAAGATGCGCCAAATGTTATCAATTTATTTGCCAAACACGCCTGATAATTTAAACCAGCCTAAAGATAGGTTGCCAGAGATCACTATCCTTCAAACGAAGGATGATTTGCTAGCTCCCCCCGTTACTCTTTGTTTGAGTACCAGGAAGAACCATATCTATTAACGTCGATCTACATAATTAGCATTATTTACGCTAAGCGCTGACATAATCTAAAAATAGAAGCATCATTTAAAAGTCATCAAGTTAAAACAATAGAAAAGAATCTTAGTGGCTGAGGAACAACACTGTAATTATGGAAAATGATTACAGAGCGATTATTTGCAGGGGAATGGATTTTTTGGCACAAATTGTCCAGGCGTTTGCGCGAGGAATTCGATTTACGTAAGCAATTTATTCCTTCTAGGTACATAGATAATTATGAAAATGAGCTTCGTAAAGAACAAATGGCTTTTCAAGTTTATGAGCCGCAAACTTCTGGGTTTCTGTTTTGTGATTGAAGAATTCTAACTAATGGCAGTTCATTGCTTGACAACAGTACTGAGTGATAAGATTCTACGGCATGATTTAACAATTTGTTTCACTGTGAAATTATCAAGTAAATTATGATTAAATTGTATTGCAGGATAATAGAGATAGAAAGAAAGGCATTATATGAACAGTGAAACATTTATTATGAACTGCCTTTCAATTAAGATGTTTCTTTAGTTCCTTTAATCACTCCTATTATGTTTTTGAATTATTTTAATTGTAGTTTTGCTAGAATCCTACACAATAGAAGTAAGAAAATAAATTATCCGGAAAATTGCAACTATTAATATTCCTAAAGGTCTATTTCATGTTTTTTCCCTATAGGTTCTAATAAATTAAGATAACAAGCCAATAAACCAATTAATATTTCAACATATTGTTGGAAAAGATATTTTTCCTTTTTAAATATCATCATAAATAATCTTTACTTGAATGCTTCGAGAAAATGCACAATTATTTTTTTGTTTTTAAAGTAATAAAATTAATTATAAATGTTTAAATTGTAAAATTTTTGATTAATACTAATAAAATTAAAATAATAGCATTACGAAGAATTCATCTATTCTGATGACCAAAATTAGAAAAATTAACATGGATAATTTATTGTGATCTTATCATAAATCATAAGTAGAGCAAAATAGTTATCTTGTTTCATAACATAAATGCATTCTTGGCAATCGAATCTCACTTTTCAATAATTCTTTATTATTTGAATAACATAATTGAAAAAAAAATTTTAGAGAGATAAATTAAATGTATTTGTGTAAATTTGGGCAACGCGCTAAATAGTAGATATTTACTAGTAATGAGAATTTTAATCAATTTTTCATTCTGCGTCTGAAAATGCTTGATAAATTAAAGTTCATATGATACTTTCTTAAGAAAATTAATTGATCGGCGATTCCTTCCAATTATTTGATAGAAAAAAACTTTACCAAAACAGGTAATATATTATAACTTCAAAAAAATCAAATAAGTAATACTTATGAAATTAAAGTTTTGAGTTGATTAAAAATTTTTAAATTTATATTAAACTTTTTTAAAGTGTTATAAATCTTAATTTAAATACGTTTATACATTTCTAAGAAAAGTTACAATAATGGGGATTTACTTAACGTTTTATTTTTTGTGTTTTCTGGCATTTTATTTCCTTCAAAAAAAAAAAAAAGAGGAGAAGTAAATAGTATGGAAATGTATAAATATAGTAGTATGAAATAAGACCATGAAAATAAATAATCCAAATGAAGACAATCACAATTAATTTGTGTTGTTTTCTTGGTTTTCAATGAATTTTTAAGGCATTTTAAAATTTAAAATACAATATATTATTTAAGGGAAAACTAGTTGTATTTTTTAAGAATTCACATTAAAAAATAAGATTTTTCTTTCATAACATATGAAAAATTCCTCTCACCAGTAATATTCATGTAATAATTCGTGTTTTTACATTGTTTTTATTACGAAAATCTTTCCCAAATTTAGTTTATTTAGTTCGGTCTCTTATATTAACATTGCAATAAAATTTTACATTTTTATTTTCGACAGCCATCCGATATTTTTTCTTACAGTTTGAAGAAGAATTCAATAAGTTTGATCAGCTATAACATGGATAGATGATTCATTGTATTGATTCTTTTTTTATGCATAGGAAGAAAAATTTGAGGTAACGTGAGTGTACCTGTATATTTTTTATCACTATTTAATTTGTATAATTATTACATTTGTATTGCGGATATAAATGTTTTGAAAAGAGTTCGACGAATCAGAAGCAACTAAACTGTACTTCAGACTACGTTAAGGCTTCAAAATTAAACTATAAGGAATAAGAACATCATCGCGAAATAAGAAGAGAAATTACAGAAGTTTTCTTGGATTCGCAGAGAATTTTTGCTATTTTTTCTTTTATGTAATGCAAAAGCCAACGATTAACAACCAAAGTAGTCATTATAACGGGGAATAGAGATTGGATTTTCCTCTTACGAACAGAAGTTAAGTTGAAAACACATGATCAGTTAAGAGAAAGATAACATATACTTGAAAGTTTAATCTTAAACAAAAGATTCCGAGAACTATATGAAGAAGGATGACTTCTTGAATGATTTCCTCGAAATAATTTGTCAACATTTGTGCAATGCATTGAGAAAAATAGGAAATCTAATGCAACCCACACATAATTTTAATCTAATAGTTGCTTTGGAAAATATTATTCAACCATTATAAAATATGATTGCTTTTGAGAAAGCCAATAGTTTTCTCCGTCATGCAACCCCACCCCACCAGTGGGGGAGTTTGGGGGTTCACCCTTCCTCTATAGATCAACATATTTTTAATTTTTTTTGCTTTAGAGATTACCCTTCGGCGTCTTCATTTGCGTGTTTTCTAGAATGTACCCCCCCCCCCCCATGAGAGAAATCTTCATAATCACTGGCTTCCATTGAGCATAATCTATCAAGTAAAATTATATCGTTTCTTCACAATTCAGCAAAAAATAAAGTTAACAATTAATCGGTATAAACAATAAGTTTCTGACATCTGGGCATTTTTTGTGGCCGCGGTAGCCTGGTGGTTAACATAACGGACTCGTGGCTGTCGTATCGTGAGTTCGAGTCTAGTACCGCTGAAGACACGCCATGTAGAGGGGCCGATGCATATTAAATACGTCGAGGTCCAAACGTCCACCTGTTGGTGTGGGGTGGAAGTTAGGAGAAGGGGACGCCAGCTCAGGTGTCGTCCTCTTCACTTGACCATGGTTCAAAATTACGAGGTTCGTCGCCAAAACCCCTCGTGTAACTTAATAGGGTGACGTTAATATTCAACTCACTTACTGGGCATTTTTTTGTATCAATTTACCTGAAGAACGTGGAAAACCTTTATAACAGAATATAAAATACTTGACCTCGTTATTGTATCGTGTAGGAAGCTTGCCGCTATCTGAATGTCAAACATCCTTTTCGTATAATCATTTGTATTTCCTCAGTTGAAAAGACTATTGATACAAAAAAAAGTGAAAGAGGGAGAAAAAAACCTTATCTAATTCTGGATAATTCACTTGAGGATCTGATTATGAAAAGCTTTTAAAACGGCCCCCGCTCTATCTGGACTTAAGGGAGCAGTGAAGACATCATCGGCTTCGACTAATCTCTGCCTTTTAACGCTTCCATAATTCCAACGCTAAGTAATTAATCACTTACGCGTTGTGATAGGCGCGCATGTAAACATCGACATGACGTCATATCAGGCGTTGACGGCTCAATTTGTCATCGTCGGTTATCACGAATGGCGAAGAAATTAATACCGCCGAGCCATATAAGGTCGCGGGATTGTGTGATTATGCCGCTGAAGGTCATGTGAGGGTTATGTAAAGGTCGCATTTCCGAAAAAGAGCGATGTAATTATACGGAGAAGATTAAGGATGGAGGTATAATTATGGTTTCATAATTAGTTTAATATCACAGGCTTGGCTGAAGAGAGGTGTGCATAACAGAAACTGGAATGCTTAAGGCAATTTTAATTCAGATGGGTATTTCGTCTTTTTCGTTTCCTATTGTTGTGTTGCAAGTGATTTCGTTTCAAGGTGGGATATTTATGCTGGTTATATGGAATTCATATAATTGCATGAAATTAAATTAATATTATGCATTCGAACTTGTCTTTTATTTGGATTGCTGGTTTATTATTTTTTTTATGAACAGTTTCTAAGTCATTCATCCATATGCAATTTCCGTGACTTAAATAATAACTATATATAAATAAAAACGATTCGAATTCCTATTACTTTCTAGGAGAAGATATTTGAACTTGCTTTATTTTTAAAAGAGGATATTGAAAACTATTAAAAACTAAAGATGAACATTTTTTAAAATGGGCGAATATGTTTTCTTAAATCCCTGAATAATTCATCTCTTGAGGTTTTCATTAGAGTCAAAACCTAAGTGAAAATAATGGCTTACATTTCTTGCTATAGAGCAGGGAGGTCTTCAGACTTCTTGAGGCCCTGGGCCCCTTTACAAAAGTAAGCCCCCCCCCCTGTATACCTTAAAAGTAGACATTATGTAGCATACGTTGTACAGATGGCAACCCGAAGCAAATACATGTTCATGACTTAAAATCTCGCAAACCTCTATAGACTGCCGCCTTTAAACTAAAAGAGTAATGATAGTACATGGTGGTAAGCCTAGGCGAAGACTTGGACAACGATCATCACATATTAATGTAATCTTGCCATTGTTGTCAGCTGGCATATAATTCAAAAATCCCACTTTTTGGAGAAATAGGCTAAGGAATAACAATCGATGGTTAAAAATATTCGAATCATGATCTCATAGAAGCTGAGTTGAGAACAAAACGACCTCATCGAGGTCGAGTCCTTGGCCCAGGCTCAGTTAGCACATACCTTAAGAAGTCCTGCAATACAGTACAGCATACAATTATCATATTTTAGAGTTCGTTTTATGATCAGTGCAATGTAACAATAAAAGGATTAAGGATTAACATTCTTTACAAAAAACGGCAATAAAACAATTAGGTGTTCCTTAGGTACTTTCTTATTCTTAGGGTTGAACAATGCACTCCTGCGATGGACGAATGAATAACAGGGTGGAAGGTGGGGGAAAAAAAGATTTTTATTTGGAAAATACGTATACCGAAAAGATGTTATACGATATGGATATTAGAAGAAAAATATTTTTTTTTATAAAAAAAAAAAAAAAAAAAAAAAAAAAAAAAAAAAAAAAAAAAAAAAAAAAAAAAAAAAAAAAAAAAAAAAAAAAAAAAAAAAAAAAAAAAAAAAAAATAAGAAAAAAATATTTTTTTTTATAAAAATTTAATTTCAAAATTTAATATTGCCCCCCAAAAGTTTAATTTTCAAAAAAATAAATAAATAAATAAAAAAGATTTAGCCAATAACCCTAGACGAATCTTAATACAAAATCAGAGGGTATCCAACTACCCTAAAATTGTGAATTTTGCCTAAAATTGACAATTTTTTTATGATTTTAATTTATGGGCCCTCTTATTAGCTTTATAAAAATACCAAGTTTATCATTTTCCGTTCACTAGAACAAAAACTACAAGTGTTTTAATAAAAGCAGATGTCATTACTTTAACCAAAATGTCATACTTATAAAACGCGTTTTACTCGAAATGTGATTTTTTGAAAATAATCAAACGGGGTCAGCGATTGCTAAAAAATTTTTGAACATAATTAACTGAAATTTTTTCTGTAAGTTCTGTATAATAGTAGAATTGTTTTATTCTTCGGATTTATCCATCACTGTTTTATTACATAATTTACAGTCCTTTATGTGAATATAATCATTGTTTTTTTAAGCAATTTCATCTAATAACTGAGATAAAGTGCTCTAGTTTATGTAAAAAAGAAAATATCTCTTATCCTGAAGGTCATTTCAAAAATGAATAATATAGTAACACATTAGATTGAAAAAAGCGAAAATTTGTTCATAAACCTTTGGTACACAATGGACCTCATCTATGCCATTTTTTGTCAATTTTTATCTTTTTTTCCCCCATTTTAGTAATAATAATGTCTTTTTCTCTTCTTAATTTTAGCACATTTTTCTTAAATTGTACTTAACAAATCTAAAAATAACAACAATAAAAAAATCTCCATATCTCTTTTTTTTAAAAAAAAAGTTGTAGCAACCAGTCGGATACCTTAAACTGAAAAAAAATCTTCAATGAATTAAATAGAAATTATAATTATACACTTGTAAATATTCTTTATGACATTTTTCTCATAAGAATTGTTTAGAATATGAAAATATTATTAAGGAACAGTAAAAAATGTTTAGTGAAGACCAAGAAAATATGAACTAGAAAATATATTACTCAGAGACATATGTTGCACGTAGAATGATGGAGGTGTTACTAATGAAATTAATAATAACATAATAAAAACTAAAAGAATGAATGCCCTTAAGCAGATAATCGTGGAGTGATACAGTTTCTTGAAATTTCATTCAGTTTTATACAAACAGGGTTGACAACAAGATAAGCACTCTAGGTGGAAAAGTCTCTTCTTAAAGAAAGTAGTACATCACAATTTTCATGGAGAAATCACAAAAAGGGATTCAAATGGGGAATGAATACAGGCTTAATTGTAATTCATTGACAGTATCGATTTTCCATGCAACTAATTTTGGGCACCAAAATGGAAAGTGAGGACTAGACATGGAGTACCTTATGTTCCAGGCCCCTTAAGGATATTTAAGCAGCAAACTGTTTACAGAAGTAGCCTTAAGTTTGCTACCAGATTAAGATTAGGAGATTGAGCTAGTTATTAAAATCGTGATCTTCAAGATAGACCTCAAAAATCACAGCCTGATAAATTCATGCTTTATCATCCATCCAATTGATTTCATTACCAATTGCAGAGGTATACACTTGCAGAGAGATTTCATTACCAACTGTATATCGATGAAGGGTCTCGTCCCTATATCTCAAATCAGAGTTCTTTCTCTGTGGAGACTACTGAAGCCCATTGCTGTCTGGTCCAGGAAACGTGTTCTCTTGTCCATCATAAACATTCACACCTTTGTCTTTCTTCAGGGGAACACACGCAACTAGATCATCTTACATAGTGACGTATTTTGAAGACATATGCGTACCGTCGTACAGGAGATTCTTGTTCTTGATAAAACAATATGATCTGCAATTCACTGTTGCACAGTTGTGCTTATTTTCCTTTGGGCAGAAAGATCTAGAAAATAGACTCTTATAAGTTTTACAACTCGTAGTCGACATGAAACATTTCTTCTAGGCACAGAATCAGATTTAAACTGACCCACAGTCGCTGGACTATGTTACAAGATTCACTGTGACGTCCAGCAGCATCACCGATTTCTATCCATCCCCCTTCATGAATCAGGTAGACTTCTCTTAGAAATTCCTTGACTCTCTTGAATATTGTCAATGCAATTACTAATAACTATAGAAGATCAACAATAATGATCAAAACGTACACACGAAGCTACAAAAATTTGATTTTCGCATTTTTTCTCCTGCTCAATCAAATATCAATTTCTTTACAATAAAATCTGTGGCTATACTCGTAGTTTGTCTTTTACACAAATTTTCCTAAAGTTCGCTACTATTATTCATACTGCTTCTGCCATTTTTCAATGATAAGCTTCGAAAAACACGTTGTATCTTAACTTCTGTAGACTAGTGTGTATATGCATTTATAAATATACTATTACAAATTTCACAGCATCAGACATGAAGTATAATCGAAGTATAAAAAGAAAATTATCATCCTTAAATAATTGAGGACATCTGAATTTTGTCTGTGACAGAAAATTATACTCTTTTGATAAAGAATGATGAGTGACAAGCAAGATTTCTTTTTCAATAATTTACATGAAAGGGAAAAAAGAACTGATACATGTGTTAAATGTTTCATTTAACTATGAATACTATGTTCCAACAATATAACCATATCCGCAGCCTGTAGAGTAATACTTAGATAAATCTGTTTCGGAAATATTGATAGAGTTCTAGGTATTAATTATGGATTTTTAGGATATGATACTTGAAAACTGGAAACTTTAGCGGAAGATCTGACAAATGTCGGGAGAATGTAATAATATTAACTAAACAACAAGCGTTTAATAATTACAGTCAGAAAAAGAAACAGTATGATAACCACATTACTAAAACATTATTTTCAGCTGGGTTACTTGCGCATCAGAGTTTTGATTCAAACTGCTCCATCATGATGAATAACGTGCTAAAAGACTTTTGGTTTGTATCTCACTAATAGAAAATGCCCTTTGTTGCATAGATAATGAGAGACCGATTTTTATTAAGAGAATGATCAATGCAATTAATGAGAGATTGCAATCCTTCTTAATGGAGGAATTCCGCTTTTGTGTTTTGTCAGTCAATAGCTAGGTAACGACCTGTAAAGAAACACTTTGACTTTGAAAATAATCTTGCTTTAGCGTATTATAATGCCCTGTTTGGTAAAAGCCAAATGAAGATGTGGGTTTATACCTCTATTGATAACTGTACAATGTGTCACTTATAATGGTGGTTCGGCGATGTAAGGATGCAATTCTCAGGCATGTTGTGGTTGCTTATGCTGCAGCGATTGGAAGCAATGGCGATAACAACAAGCCATATCGTGATCAACCGATCTATTTCCTTTTTCATGAACATAGTTTGAGCCATTTTAAGGATAATTTACTCTAAAAAACAATTCAGCAATCAGTATGCTCTCTTCAATAGGATTGGACACTCCTTCCTTGTCCCTCCCCAATCTTTTCTTAACAATCTCATTGATTCTATGCTTTATTGTTGCCTTATTTCTTCATTGTTTATATTTCATTATCTGCTGCACGACTTTCGATCAGGGAAAAACCTGCCCCTTACTTAATTTCATTTCTATTTTTGAGGAAAATATATTTATTCTTTTTTAGGATATGTATGAAGAGTGTATTTTTGTTTGTTGACAAATATAGTGAACAAAAGTTAATTAATTTTTTGTTCTGTGTGTAATTTTATTCTCTCAAATCATATAAAGTCATATGAATAATACCAGTATAAAAGTGAATAAATACTGTTTTCATTACAATTTTTGTTGAAAATCAAAACCTCATTCAATTGTTTTGGACCAGAAAAATTATATGAGTACCATTGATCGTCAGGGCCAAGATGCTAGAAAAGAACCACTATAGTGTACATGTTACCTATACCATAATGGGATACCTAGGAGATTGATGGTTCATACCATATTCTACATAAATCGGAAATTCCTCCAAAATCTCCAAAAAATCAGGCAGGATATTCAAAGTAGAACATGACTTCACAAGACAGCCGAAATCTAATTTAAAAGTTTACTTCTGAAAAAGCTGAAAGCATAGTATAGTATTAAAAACATGTTTTGAATTTTTTTTCAACAAATTCTGTGATATAATTATTAAATACTTATTTATGTTTTTTACTGTTTGTGTATTTCAGAACAGTTAATATAAAATTTCACTCGTAAATATGAAGTGATTATAGAATATAGTCCGACTTAACAAAGTCGCTAAATAGTATATTAATGCCTCTTTTTAAAATAAATTTTTATCAGTGATATATGTATGATTTTATGTAATTTTTTAAAGATGTAACGGCTGTGTATAATATATTTTATATGATTTGCTCAATAACGGATTCCATTGTAATATAGTTTTGCATTGAATATTACGAAGCTGTTTGTGTTTCAGGCTTTCATCATTGTTTGAAACACAAGATCCGGAACAAAAACAAATCTGTACGGAGGTAAAATAAAGAAATTTCCATTCATTCATAATATATTTCTTTTGAAAACAATCATCCATTCGCTTGCATCCAACAACTATGACTGGTTCGCGACCGTTACAGATTTATGGCAATTCAATTTCACGTCCAAGCATTATGATCAACTACCGCAGGTGCTATAATGGAAGGGAAAGAACAAACTCTATCCCACGATAAAAATAAAGTTGGCAAGTCTCTGATACCGCAGGTAGTCATTTAAAAGTCATCCACTATAGTGATAGAGTTATTGAGGATGAAGACCAAAGGACGATTGTAAGAACCGCCTCAGAACATGAAGTTTAGAACCTCAATCGCCCTCTTTATACCGGAAGCGAGTACTTAAAAATATATTTTTAGTTCCATATAATGGGGTTTCCTTAATCGCTGAGGATGGTTTGGTACGTGTGGTCGAATTCAATCACGACTTTTTCATTAGATACATTGCTCACGTATCAGTTGGGCCCAAGATGGGCCAAAAGAAATTGTTCTTCAACAATAGAGGAGACGTGAGACTCTGTTATATTCTCGGAAACGTCAATTGTTTTTAGGGCGAGTGTTTTATTACCATGATAGGGCTATTAACACGTCTGGATGATACATGCATCAAAGGCAATAATGAGCATACTTCGTCAGTTAGTGATGGGAAACACATATGGTGCATATGGTCGTATATGTCGCTTTAATTTGCCGAGTGAAAGATTAAATATTTCACACTTGACACTCAATGGTATAATTTATGGGTTATACATCAAATATGAGCGATGAAAATGAATGGAGGTTAATTATATTTCTTGTTTTGTATGAACTGAATCCCATTAATCTGCGTATATTTCTATTCTGGTATGAGTTAATGGTAGAGAACTCTGGAAAGATGAATATTAAAATACTGTTCATTGTCACCGGTGCATATAAGTAGTTTTATGGTTGATTTAGAATCGATATTAATGTGCAAATGTGATTTAATTTATGCCCCTTTATAGGATTTTTGTACCTTTGCTTCTTAACATAAAGTAAAATTAACCGAAATTCAGAAAAGTAAAAGGAAACAAAATAAAATTTTAGCTTTTGAGCTTAAAAGTGAATTGAATACAATCTCTTAAATCATTCAGCAGCATATATTTGATTTGAAATTCGTAAAACAACCTTTTTCTTTATAGAAATTTAATTTTACATCTTTATAACTGAAATATGTATGTTGTTAGGGCAAACCAAGATTTCACCGAAATCTCTGCCAAATTTAAAGAGTTCATTTTATAAAAAGTATTAAAAATTCCTTTAAATATTAGGCTTTAAATATTCAATAACGTACTTCTGAGTAATAAACTCAACAGAAAGTAGTTTAACTTAAGAAAATACTCTTTTCATTAATTTATAAAAATAAACGTTTATTTACCAAAACATCATCCATGAATTTTTTTCATTACAACTAACTTTTTTATGGAAAATGCCAGATTTACGAGTCATAAAACAAAATTATTAATTCAGTGATGTTTGCTTTTATCAGTACTGTATTTTATGTGAACCTAACATATATATTTTAAAAGTACATTTTAAATCATTTTACACTAAATTCAGATGCAACAAAAGTAATTTGCATGAGAAGAATCAAAATTCACTGCATTTTTGTTGAAATTTGTAATAGTATTATTACAATTTTTATTACGATCAAAAATAATTTTAACTTCATTTGGATGCTACTTTATGACAGATATTTAATAGAGCAGTCAGTGGCTATATTCGGCTACACTTTAAACAAAGAATGATTAAATAATTCACAAAAACACAACTACACAAAACAAATTTATAAAATTTTTTAATACTTCGACGTCTTAAAATTCGGAACACAATTTGTGCTTATGCAATTTCGAAGCTTTATTTCGATCCCGGCTGGGGAAGATAAATTTTCAGGATGCGAAATGCGTAGACACGCATGCCATTTGATTATGTGGCATGTAAAAGATTTAGCAGATCAGCTTAGCTCTGGTTCTCTGGGCAAAAAAATCACGGCAATATTTAGTATCCGACCTTGAATTAAAATTAATTCAAGCGTCAAAATTTGGTGCCGAGAGCTGCCACTAGATGGTGCCACTATGAAATGGCTCTCACATTTGGGGACTTGTGTATGAAAAGGCTTAGTTACCAATATGTAGACTATTAGGAAAAAGAAATAACTTTATTAAAATTCTATGCGAAGATTACATTTAGTTTCTGACAGAATTTTGAGAAATAAATATTTTACAAGTGACTAAAATATAATTATACATATTTTCACGTGATTAAAGCTTCCATGCCTGTGATGACTTTTTTATAATTATGTTTTTGTTTCTTCTATGAATCAAGAAAGTCTGAAGTGATATGTATGATCAATTCTTTCTCTCTCTCTCCCTCTTAAGTATTCCTACCTCATAATTATTTAGAATTATTTGAACAATATATATTATTTATTTGACAGATATTATACTAAGAAAAAGTCTACAAGAAACTTATTAAAAATAATGATTTTATATAACATAATAGCATAAAGGATAAAAAAATAACTATTTAAGCCTTTTTATGCCAACGAGTTTAATTTCAATTGCAGTCTGAAGTATACAATTTTGTTTATCTATTCAGTCAAAAGCAAATTAAATAAGTTATTATACAGTAAATCATTTTGGCTAATATAAGTCTAATTCTTCATAAGAAAACCACACTGTGTAATATTAGCTACGAATAAATAGCCAAGGAAATTTCATTTACACATCTACTTATTATATATCCCTCATTAATTATACCTTCTAATCATTATCACTCATAAAGAATTAATCTACAAAGAAAGAAAGAGGCCGACTATCTCAAAAAGAAATTCAATCCCATATTGGGCCACATTAACATCAAAATGACATTAATTTCCAGCAATCAAATCCTACTTCTGCAGCGTTTGGCCAGCGGCTTTATAAATCAAAGTCAGGTTGAACCGTCGAATTATCTTTATATAGATAAAGAATAAATAATCCTCGATATCCATTATTCATCGTTAAATTATTAAGAGGCAGAATTGAATTATTACCTGATAGGAGATATTGAATCGCGGAATACAGCTGTAATAGAGGAAATTGTTTTAAACCGAATAGTGGCGTTTCTATCGCTCTCCCCGAGAGGATAATGATCGTGTTAAGTGCTATTCTTATCTGTATCAATCACTGTTGACCCTTCGGGGGATACTCTACAAATTATGTTGCATTTAGTGAGGTCTTCGTTGCGTTGCGTGCATCTCACGGCTTGAAAATAGTACTCGAATTAATACAATTAATTCAAGACAGCTGAAAATTAAATATTTTCATCCTTATTGTTTGCAAAAATTTCTCTTTCTTCGTTATTTTCTTAAAAATATTCATAAAAGAAGATATTACATATAGTATAAAAGTACAATTCATAAGAAGCATAACAGCTAAAAATTCAAACAGAATTCAATTTTTTTTAAATTTTAATAAAAAGATAAATTACATTTAAAAAAATGAAGCCTCTTGCGTTTGCTGATTCGGAATGGTGAATTGTATAATTTACAAATAAATGTTTTCCTCGAACTTTGATACTTAATTTCACATTGTTATAGATTACAAGAGCTTTATGCTCATTCAGAAATGATTTATGTTCTTTATCTGTGAAAAGAATAGAAAAACGATACTACAATTGCCATAAGTGCATTAAAATATTCAAGCCAATAAAACTAATTATTTAAATTTGTAATAGTGATAAAAGACATCTTGTTAAACATTAAATTCAATACAATTTAATCTGAATTATGCATTTTTGTTCTTAAATAAAAGAAAAATTTTTAATCCTGTTTCATTGATATTTTTTCTGTTTTATCAGTTCAAAAGATGTTTCTTTACCTTAAACAATTTAAAATCTTGTAAAAAAATCGCAACAGATTCCAAGCCAGCATTTAATAAAGTAATCAAATATATATGAAATGTTTTAAATAGAATTCTTTTAAACGAGTTCGATGTTTAGATTAACGCATTGAAGGAATTAGTAAAGAAAACTACGTACTGTATAAATTTTTCGGTGTACGATATTAAGAAATGCCTAATATTGTTAAAAATAAATTTGAGAAGTTCTTTGTTAAGATTAACTTATACAATATTTACCAAAAGATTATCTTGTCGTAAATATGTTGTGAAATGATGGGGAAAAAATTCAAGGAATGTTTTATAAAAAAACGTAGAATGCATATTTTCTGTAGTGAGTGTGAAAACTCACATTGCAGTATTAACACATATTTGTCATCTCTTTTGAAGAAAAAAATATTCTTTAACAGGAGGAAATAAAGATAAGTTAATTAAATTAACCACAGTAGACTAATATTCGTATTTTTACCGGTATCCTAAAATTATGACTACACACACTTTCAGATATTAATTACAAAATAATAATCACAGCTCATCAGAATCATACTAATGAAAAAAATACAAAATAAATAAAGTTATTCACTTACAGTTGTCTTGTTTCATATAGAAAATATCGAAGTTTTTTTGCAATGCTTGATTGCGCGATTTGATTGGCGCACCATTAGTTGCGCGCAACACATTTAGTCTACACGAAATTTCTAGGCCCTTTCTATGAAGCCTTGCAGGATCAACAATCTGAATGGACACTGTAATTCGACTTTTAATTTTATGTGTTACTAATTAAATATTGGTAAACAATGTTTCTCACGTATCCTTACAAAAAGAAGTATAAACGTTATGTCTAGAGATCTAGATGGCCGCGGTATGGACTTCCTCTTTCCATACATATCTCTCTCTCCCCCACACACACACAATTAGGGAACTTCTCACTTCCAAACTCCAGTGTGATGGTATCCCATTTACGCTACACATGTGTTGCAGATTCGATAAATTATGCTACAACTTGCCCTTGTTCTTGCAATGAAGCTATTTTGAAACGGAAGTGTTGCAAAACGAGAATGTTACGCCATCCAATTAATTAAACAGAAACTTTAATCTGTGTCGTTACTTATGCCATTTGATCGACAGTAACCTCAGATCAAAGCCCACAAAATTCGTCGTGGGGCTAGATTTTCACTTGTCGTTAGCCTTAGCTTTGAGCACCAAACAGGTGAGAGTGCGATTTGGCTCGGTTCCACCCCAAATTTTAAGCGAGAACACCCTGAAGACGGTCAGGGGCATCCCACATATCTTCTCCTTCCACCAACCTCACGAGAGGACTTGCGGTTGGTCGATTGTTCAGAGTACTCCCATGCCACAAATGCACTACGCATTTGCAAACATCCATACCTTCTCCGGGATTCGAACGCAGGCCCTTCGACACATTAGTCAGCGTCACTAATCACTATACTGGATGGGCGGCACTTTGACCTTTTCTTTATGGAACACAAGAAACCGTAAGCGAAAATTTTTGTTCATTTTTATTTAATTTTTTGAAAGTGTAATCACTTTTAGATCATTGGATACAATATTAAAGATTGAAGTTTTATGATTAAATAAAAAGGAATTCAATTTTGTTGATTCATTTTCTAAAATAAAATAAGACTATTTGAAATTTCCATTTTAAAGGAAATTTCCACAGAAAGTATTAGCTTTATCCCCCTAAAAAATTGCAGTTTTCGAGTGAAATATTACAAACTATGCATACAAATTTAAACAGTAGAAAAATTTGTTACTTAGGATGTTATTAAAATCTGAAATATCGATACTTTTTATATTAAAATAATTATTTTCCTATATTTCTTATTTAAACCTAAAATTGTATATGTTTTTCCATATTTTTTAAATTAGTATTTTAAAAATTTATAGTTTTAATTACACATAATAAATTTAATCATATTGCATACATTTGTGAGTTTGCTTACGTTTTTATTGTTTTCCTGTTTTGTATAACTTTATAAGTATAAAACAATATGGTCTAATAATATACCTTTATATAATAAATAATAATATATTTTACAAATACAAGCAATTATAATTTTTAAACAATAATAATAACAATGAATAAAGGATATTACATAAAAACGAGTTGATTATTTTGTTATAAGTTTTTACACTTTAAAGGAAACTTTATTGGTTTAGTTATAACAAACTTCAAGAATCCTTTTTGGAAAAAAATTGGAAAGAATAGTTTAACTATAGATATATGATAAGATCTGGTGATACATTGATAGAATCTTTGTCTCAGCTATGTCACTAAAAAGAAATTGAAGCCGGATGAGACTCTTAATGTGTCAGATACCAGATGATAAATCACTCAGAAACGAGTTTAAAATTACTGAACTGTAGAAAATTTGACCATTTACCAACATTTGTTGTCGTTATGTATCCATATATCTAGTTAAAGTGGGTTTTTTATTTTCTTACTTTCTTACTGAAGGAAAAAGATATGATTTTATGATGAGCTTTTCGAGTGATAGCACTATAAAGTACACTGTATAAATGTACTAACTGGTTTTATGCGACAAATTTGTAGAATGTGGACCTTGAAGTCTCAAAATATGAATATTTTATGAAATGAGAAGTGCTTGGAATTGTGAACACTACTAAGAAACAGCTACAGTGTTGCAATATCATTATTCATAGATGCGTTTTAACTTCATTATTTTAAAATCCTGAACATGTTCCTTTGATTTATCTTTGTCTTTGATTTATTTTTATACTTATCTTTAAAATTATCGCTTTTATTATTTTAAGTCTACTTCTGTTGGAAACTTCAAAATATATTTTAAAAAATTCATTTATATTCTTTCTGAGTTATTGGTAAAAATAAAGGCTATAATTATATTTTTCGATAAAACTACTGAAATAATATATATATATATATATATATATATATATATATATATATATATATATATATATATATATATATACATATATATATATATATGGTCAAAATTTCTCTACAAGAGAGAGATGAATAAACATGATTAATACTTAAATGAATTGCAATTGCAAGAAAATCAGACAACAGAATTTAAAAGGAGATATGAAAAAATTGAAATAGCAGAGTAATATATATATATATATATATAAGTGCATAAGTAGAAAAAAATTTTCAAGCAATTATAGAAATATTTCATAAGACGTATTAGTAACTGTACTTAAGTTTGTTCAACCCTTTATAAAGTCGTGATAAGTATATGTCCCACCAACTTAAAGTATACGACTACGATAAAATTTCTAAATTTTTCCAAAAATTGACAATATTTTATGCTTTTATTTTAGATACCATCTTATTAACTTTATAAAAATACCAAGTTTATTATTTTCCGTTCACTAGAACAAAAACTACAAGAGTTTGAGTAAAAGTTAATGCCATTACCTTAAGCAAGATGACATACTTTAAAACGCGTTTCACTCGAACTGTGTTTTTTTGAAAGTGCTCAAACAGGGACAGCGGTTGCCAAAAAAAGCTTTAAAAATAATTAACTGAAATTCTTGTGTATGCTCGGTATAATAGTAGAAGTGTTTTAACCCCTTCAGATTTATCCATCACTGTTAGAACAAAATTTACAGTTCCTTATGTTAATATAATCACTGTTATTTTAAGCAATTTCATATAATAACTGAGATAAAGTGTTCTAGTTTTGTAAAAACTAAAATATCTCTTATCTTGAAGGTCATTTAAAAAAATGAATAGCATAGCAACACATCAGAATTGAAAAATTGAAAATTTGTTCATAAACTTTTGGTACAGAATGGGCCCCGTTTATGTTATTTTTTGTAAATTCTTACCCTTTTTTCCATTTTAGTAATAATAATTTTTTTATTTTCTTAATTTTAGCATATTTTTCTTAAAATGTACTAAACAAATCATAAAACCACGAAAAAATCCCTATATCTCAATTTAAAAAAAAAAAGCTTTCGCAAGTAGTAGGATACCTTAATTAATTTTTAAATGACCATGGGAAGTTATTTTCCCATCTACTTCGGCTAGCACGACAACTGATATCTGGATTTTCATGTCCTAATTGCAAAGGATGACCCGTAAATTCTCTGCGCAGCAAGAAAACTGTTTCTGATGACGAAAGATTGACAAAAGCTGGTGACCATAAGCTAACTTGAAATATATATATATAGTCGTTGCCGCGCGTTTGTGAGCTACTAAAGTACATAAGAACAAGATACGTTTGTATGGCTTGCAATATCCCACTATGTATTAATATTTGTTTTCTAAAATTACATGGGGAAATAATATATATATATATATATATATATATATATACATTTATATATATATATATATATATATATATATATATACATTTATATATATATATATATATATATATATATATATATATATATATATATATAAATTCTTAAATTTTTGAATTCAAAATATATTTAAATTGTAACTTTTATTGTAGATTTTAGTATCTGCAAGTTATATTTTTTATATCATGCAATTAGATATGCAAAGAAATGTAGAACTTAGGATGTTCTACCTTTATATAGCTTCAATTGGGTGGTGGAAAACATGCTCCTACCAGAAAAATGTTCTTAGAAATTAAATTAAGCAACAAGCTTAATTAATTTTTTATTATAAATCGATCTAAGGTATAAAAATATTTTAACATAAAATTACTTGTACTAAATTCTAGAAAGAACTGGGTTTGTAGGATTTTTTCTTTTTGTAATATTCTATCACACACTTTTACATCGACAGAAACAATAAAATGTTAAATTAATTTTTAATTGAATCCTTTGTAAATTATTTTGAATATTTTGCCTTGCGACAGTTCATTTCCAAATACTTTGAAGCAAATGTAGGAATGATACAACAAAAATCAGCTCTAACAGATCCTTAATTCATTTATACTGCAGATAAATGGTATATTGTCATGTAAATGATTAGTATTAAATCTTGCGTGGAAATTTATGGGATGAGTATGCTGATCGGTTTCATTTGACATAATGTAAGAATTATCAGTCGTTTATCTGTCACCAAGTAGTTGAATTGTGCTGTCCATTTAGAAAAGAAACAATGACCAGTGCTACCGCAATGCAATTTAGAGAGAGCTACAAGAAATAATCGAAGGAAAAACATCCCGAATTACATCTTTGTATTTCGCAGCACATTTGATCAGGACAAGAGTAGCAAATTGTTCATCCTGCGATTCTGCAAGTCAACGATGCTTATCTGAAGATTGTCGCCAAGATAAGTCACTTTTATGTCGAGCTGGCGACTTTTTTGAAACTTTTTTTTTTCTCTTTCGTCTTTTCTTGAACGCATCGTTAATTTGCAGTGAAATGGGATCTTAATCGAGGACTTCGAAAATGTCTGACAATGGAAATACTTTGGGTTCGCATTTCGCAAACTAAATGAGTTCCTCTGAATGATGGAATTAGAGAAAAGGCGTGTAAAGTTGGTAAAATGTAAGAAAAGGAGAAAGATTTTTTTAAAAAATATACTCACTAAACGAGGTCAAAACCTCGTTAGTGCAGTTCGTCTCATTGTCTAAAATCTACATGAGTAATTTCGAAAGAAAAGGATTTTAAACAATTGCAGTATTTGATTTAACAAATTGCAGTTTCTGTATGGCAAAAATGAGGAAATGAGCTTGTTAATTGAAATACAACAATGGTGTATTAAAATGACAAAGCGACAAAGTTTTGTAAAAGTGAATTTTGTGGAAAAAGAATTGAAGCCAAAATATTATTTTATAAGACAATGAATGAATAAAGTAGGGCGAAAACACATTAAGCATTCGAGACAAAAGCTTGTAAAAATGTCACGAAGTGTGGCTTCAATTTTCAGATTTTAAAACTCTAGTGTCACACATTGTAAAATTGGCATAATTAAATTCAGTAATATTTTTAAAAATTAGTAGGGATGAGGGATTAAATATTTACTTATTTCAAACTGAACAACACAAAAAATTTCATTTTTCGTAGACTAAATTCCTAGATTAATTTTCCTTAAAACTGAAAAATAAAATGGGGTTTCTCTGTATTGAATAATTATATAACTATTTCATAAAAAAGGTTTTTCGTGGTGTTGTTAATAAATTTATTAATTTATCTTACTCATGAGAACAACAATAAAATGGCAGTAAGTCCTGTTCAATATTATTGTTACAAATTGGCAATAAGACGAATTTTCAGTTCGATCAACTACTTCAGGCACAATATTAACACAAATAACATCATAAATGCGTATCTGAAAATTGAAGGAACACGTTTGTATAATTTACAATTGAATCAAATACAAATGAGAACAGAATAAATGCAAGGATTGATAGACCATGTACAAAGCTATATAAAATTATGTCTATATATAAAAAAAGTTTTTTGTGATGATGTTATAACTTTAGAACTACATAATGCATGTAAATTATAGTTCCATAATTTGAGCAACGAGTATGAACAATTGTGTAATTTGGGGGGTTGATCCACCATCAGGAGGACAAATTACCCCCCCCGCTCTCCTCTTATAAGTTTTAAAAGTACAGTTACTATTAAAAAAGAATAATCATTGAAACTTTATTAAACATATTCAGTATAGTCTTGAAATGAAACTCAAAAGATTACAATCGATTTTTAATTCCTGCATAGAAGTAAAAAAGATATCAATTACTTCACATAAAACAAACTTGTTAACTTTTTTTTTACATCATATTAAATTGTCTTTTCAAAATTATAATGATCAACATATTCTTTAAATTATGTAATTATGGTTTGAAAATAATCTTTCATATATAGTCAAAGAAAATAGT